>WAAE01025181.1:0-15515 GCA_013400495.1 Nicator chloris | reverse complement strand
CGGCTCCTGCCCCCGGCCGGCTCCGGCAGGCAGAGCGGGGCTGGCCGCGGGCCCCGGGGGGAGCGGGGCAGCCGCACCGGCCGGGCTGCACCCCCGCGCCCGGACACAAAGGGGCAGCCGGGGCGGCAGCGCGGGGGCGCCGCTGCCGGGAGAGGCACCCCTGGGCTCGCCCTGCCCCGGCACAGCCCCAGCCCCGCAAGGAAGCCGGAGCCGTCCCGCCAAACGCCTTCGGGCTGTCGCACATCAAAGGCTTCCTCTGCCCGGCAAGACGCCGCAGCCGCGGAGCGCTCCGGACCGCGACCCTGCCCCGCGCCCGCAGCGCTCGCCAGCAGCAGCCGATGGCAGCCAGGGGCGAGGGGGAACCGGGATCTCCGCTCCTGCCCGGCGCGGTTTCAGAACGGGCACCCTCCCTGCAGCTTGTCCCCGGACTGCTGCTACAGACACCTTCTGAGCTGGTGTCATTATTCAAGGACTAAATGAGCCGCTTCAATATTTGCGAAGTGCAGGATTTCCCTATAAGCCTGTTAGTGAATCAGCCGCACATTGGGATTTAACCTCACCCCTCATGGTCACACGCACAGCAGTTGCGTCGCTCTTCCGCCGGGCGCACTAAAACAAAGCCACCTCATTTATGGCTAGGGTTTATAGACCTCTACATCAGCAGGTCATCAATGAATGCAAACCCACAGAATCACAGAATGAATACCAGTTTGAAGAGACCTCCATGATAATCAAGTCCAACAGTTAACTTAGCACCATGTTCACCACTAAACCACATTCCCTAGTGCCACATCCACACAGCTTTTGAACCATCTACACATCTGCCCCTTATGACAGGAACAAGTGTCTTAAGCAACTCTTACGCCATCGAGCTGCAGAAGTATGTGGTCTATGTTCTTGAGCAAAACACAGGTGAGATCCTTAAAATACAGCAATATAATTGACAAATTATATTGACAAAGTGATGTACCATAATAAAAACAGACTCCCAACTAAGCAAAAAAAAAAAACAAACGAGCACAGGTAAGCTAGGTATTTACATTGGACTCTATATTGATATATAATTCACTTTTATGTGACTGAGAGTAATTTGGCCACAGCATTCATAAACCAGACCTTCACCAGGTCATCATAAATGGGATGAGCACTGCTCTTTATCTTTCTAGTGATTACTGGAATTTATCTTTTTCCTCATCCTTTTTGTTTAAAACTCTTATTACCTGTTTGATTACTACACCAACTAACAATGCAACTGCAACACAGACATTCATTTCTATATACGTGAATAGAATGCATCGTTTGTGTGAATATTATCATTCCGCCAATATGATTTTTCAGTCTTTCTCACATTTTCATTGCAGTGTATGGCAAGAAAGTAACGCAGTAGTGTCTAAACTATTTATTTTCTAAAAGGATTCCTAATTACAGATTTGCTCCATGAAAATCAATTTTCATGGGAAAAATTACCTTAGTTTTAAAATTTCTATTTAATCTACACATGGTCTTCAAAAAGCATGCTAGGCATTTCCTTCCTGAAAACGTGTTGAAGTAATGCTTTGTCATCTGCTGACACCATTTAAAATATTTGTTAGTACAATTAAAAATCCCAAATTGCCACATATCACACATTGAACATTACAGAGCAGACCATTCTTCTTATGTCAAACACAGGATGTCACTCCTATGACCTTTTTTACTGCAAGATGGAAGATTATCACTGTTTTGGACACTTGGGATGGGCACCACAAGCCTCAGTTGTGTGACCTTAAAGGACTTGGATGAATTCAGAGCAGCAAATGTCTGAATCTGAAAGACTGCCATTGAAAGTATGGGGAATCCAACCAAGATGCTTTTAGGATGTCAGCAGAATCAATGCATCAAGGAAAGGAGTTTCTTGTGCAGACTGAAGCAAGTGTTTAAAATCAGTGCCCAACAGGTGCTTGTTAGGGTGTGGGTGGCAGGAGGAGACTTTTACTCAAAGCCAATGAGTTATTTCTATAAATTAGGTGGTTCTTTGCACATTACTGGGTATATAGATATGAGGTGATATTCTTCTTTGGGACAGTGGCCAAAAAGAAAGTATAAACTACTTTAAGACACACCTTGATCACTTTTTCAAGAGAAATGAGGTGGTGGGGAAACATGTAATATGGTAGCTCAGGACACCATTGTCATGAACTTGATGACACAAGAGGTTTCACCTCCTGTCTTGTATTCCAGAGTTTCACACCTTAGCGTGAAACACACTGTCCCATTCAGCAGAGGTGACAGCACAGTGAAGGGAAGAGAGAGGTCTTCCTGCTCAGAGTTCAAGGTGTGAGCTGCAACTAAGGAATCTTTTTTATTGTGCCTTTTCAATGAGGAGCTGGACACTCCTGTGATTGTAAAAGCACAAAGCAAAATAAATCAATGAAGCAAGCAATTATGCGCTGTAATTACAAGGTTTGTAGGCAGGCTGTCAGCGTTCACGGATCTTCCACCCAACCCCAGGGAATACGCCAGTATTACACACTTCCATATAAAGAGTGCATAAGCAAGCAAAAGTATTGCAAATTATTGTCCTGATAGGGAGATTATATTTCTAAAAACAAAAAGAAATTTTTCAAGCCATCCTAAGTGTGGGAAAAAAAATTCCCATCTTGGAGGATGACATCATTGTTTCCATAGTTGTTAATGTTGTGAATGATGTAACGGTATCTTTTATTTCTTCCTGCTAATTATGCTATTTCCCTATATATTTTGTGTTCTGTAAAAGCTCTTTGCCCATTAGAATCCTTTTCTAAGCAGAAGCACAAATCAAAAAAGTCTAAATTAACAACATTTCATTGCTGCTGTCTCTGTTTTCCTAGATAAAAAGCAATCCAGTACTTAAACTACAGTAATATTCACAAATGGGAGGCTCTTCCTTCAGATGAAACCCACTTACATCTGCTTTCTCCAGGGAAGCTGTCAGAAATGAATTCTTTAAGGCATTATTCTCTAACATTTTTTTCACTTTGTGGTGAAACACAGCGTCCCCCTCCATGGAGCACAAACTCAAAAAGAATAAAAAAGATGCTTTTGCTCCACTTTGAAAAATTGAGGCATTCAAACCCAGGGACAAGCAGACAACAAAAGCTGTGACATGCTTAGAAATCTCTGAAAAGACTCTTAAAAGGTACTGGAGATCTGAATTGAACCTCTTTTGCCCCATTTTCTTCCCTCTTTCCCTGCTCTACCGGTGGGGATGCTCCCCCAGCAGCCTGAGAGGAGCCGCACCCCCCAGCCCGTCTGCAGGGACAGCCACCGCCTTGCACAGCCCCCTTGCCCCTGTGGCCCAGCTGAGGGGACCATCTAGTATTCCAGGCACATATTCCTCTCAGTTTTGTCTCTTTTTTTTTTTCTTTTCCCAGAGATCTGCCAAAGTTTCCCCTCTGACATACACACACCTCATTTGGAAAGGGTAAAACAGGAGCAAGGGAGAAAATCCCATAACTTGTCCAAAGCACGCAAGGATGATTTGTGTTCTCACTTATGGGGTGTGACTGTCACTGTTGATCTGCTTTCAGGCCTAGATTACATCTGATAAGGGCTGACCTTATTTGAGTATTCACACATTATGCACTCATGGAGAGCATGTGGACACAAAAGTCCCTCAGATGTTCTGGGCATCAATCATGCTCACAGCGTGGAGGCTGCCAAACTTTTCTTCCCCTAACTCGGGAGAGGAGAGGGTAGTCCAAGACAGACTTAATAAAGTTTAATGCTGTGCCACAGTATATTTGGGGCCCATTGTCTTCTAAAAGTGTTCTTTTCAACAAATTCTCTGCAGTTACCACGGGCAACAATTCGTCTTTAACAAATTGGGGCGGACTGTGTACAGACTGTCGGGAGGAGGGGAAGGAAACAAAAGGCTTGCCTGGCCCATTAAATAAAAGCCAAACAACCAAAACTCTTAGTCCCTTAGTCCCATATTTACAAAACCAAGGTGGGTTTTTAAAATCATTCCCAAAACCAGAGTATTTTTAAAACATACCTTAAATCAAATCACTTCCTTAAGAACTCATGAATCTATTGTTCACCACACATAAATATTTATTAGCACAAATTAACATGTGCTTTTATAAAGAATACACTATAGCATCATTGATGACTAAAACATTTCATCTGTTTAATGACTGACACCTCTGTGATGACAGACACATCTTTGCCAATGCCATAAGAACTACAACTGCTTTTGTAAACCTTCTGCTTTTGTCTGCATGTTCATTTGGAATTGTGAGAGCTGGGAGTAAATAAGAGCACACAGCAGGTGATGCATGTGCTTCTCTGAAATGTATTTACTAGTGGGGCTTTTCTTAGTTTGTAAAATCTAAATTCTCATACAATATCATCCTTACAGATAAAACTGACTCTGCAGACTTTCATGGAGACAAACTGCCCAAATAAGCCATCATACCTAACTCTCAAACACCTTTTTTTGCCCATATATGTAGACTACATGAAATTACTACTCTCAAAACAACGTATGATTTGCTTTGCTAGATCATGCTTTTTAACTCCAAAACTTATTTAGGCCATGTAAACTTACTTTCTTCTACAGCTGCCTACTCCAGCAGAAACAGCAAGCTAAGGCATTCTTCTCATGCCACTCGAAGTAAGTAAAAAAAATGCAAATACTCATGAACCAAAGCCCTGGACAAGATGTCCTGAAGAGTTCAGTGTGTTTTCTCTTTTCAGTTTTAGATGCTTTTAATGATGGAGGGTTTGTTGCTACAGTTTAGGAGATTAGTTCACAGTATGATGCATCTTATCATGGGGAGGTTCTGCTGCTTTTCCAAAGATGGTTGGTTGAGGCTTTTTCCTTCCAATTTAGGGCCATTTATTTCTTACTTATATATCAAAAGTGACCGACCCTTGAGAAAAAGGAGCAGCACACTTCCAAGAGAGGTGAGAAATGTGGTTTTCAGGCATAATACCCAGGATGAAAGCATGGAGAAGTCCACTACCAGTTTCACTGGGATTATACTGAAGCCATTCACAGCAGTAGCACAGACACTCACTGCCTTTGGGAGGTACGATTCCTAGTCAGGACCTTCTGTGGCTGTGCATCATGTCTTGCACCAGATTATTTTTAAAATACAAGCAGCAAACCATCCATCTCATCACATGTGGAGATCAGGAAAGAGCTGAGGCTTAGGTCCAAGTGTCCAGTCTATAAAGCTGTGTTCAGTCTCAACTAAAGTGCTCCTTTGAAAGATTTTGGCTACACAGCATTCAGATCACAAAATTTCAAAAAAATTTTCATCCTAGTAAGAAGGCCTACCCAGACTAACATGATTGAGTCCATGGCTTTTTTTTCCTCCTTGGTTAAAAACTAGCCTTTAAAACTTGTAGTATTTTGATGAAAATAATTTTTTCTTCTAGCAGTATAAGCATACACACAAACAGACACAGATACTCATTCATTTGTTGGTTTCAAATGTCATTACCTATAGTATGGGTTATTCTATGATATGAAGGAAAGCCCAGTTCTCTGAAAAGCTGGATCAAAATCTAAATGTGTGAGGGAAGATTGTAGCTGCAGCTTTACTAAAGCTCCTTGCTAGGCTGACTATATTTGGGTAAGGAATCAACATAAAAGGAAAATTAATGGAGCTTGGACATGTGTTCGACCTAATAAACCAGAAACCAATATTTATAGGGTTTTGTCATATGCTGCCTGATCTTGCAATGAGAACCTGCATGTGGTTCTCCAATGAAAGTTGTCCTCACAAAGTGGGAGCCACACAGCCACCTCACAGCAATGTATCTACCACAACTACCACTGCCACAGCATCTGCACCCACCCCACTGCTGAGCCAGGGCTGGCTTCTGGCCAGATGTCTCCGACTGTGGCAAAACTGAACTGTACCTGGCCACAGAAGCTAAAGGCTTCCTCAAAAGGTCACATAATTTAGCAATCTCTGCACTGACACATCAGATCAGAGCAATAGCTCAGTTCGGCCATATTCCTGTCTCAAATAAAAGGTAGTTGCTTTTTATTAATTTTTAAACACATTGCTTTTTAATTTCATTGGGATGTCTCCTGTCTTTTATTATGTAAAAGGTTAAATGGAAGAATTCAATTTGCTTCTTCTTTTTATATGTATTATTTTATTTTTCCATTTTCTGTCTCCTCTTATTGAAGTCCTCTCTAGCCGTCCCCCAAATTTTAAGTTGCTTGTTCCTTAAGGAGATGGTTCGTCTCGTATTTTATCACCCACCTATTCATGCTGCACCTTTTTATCAGCTGACGTCTCCTGATGCAATGTTCTTGGAGGGATATGACACTCACTGAAAGCAATTTTCAGAAATCAGCTTTGTCTTCTTGGGAGTCAAATGTCTTACTCACTTTTCTCACTGCAAAAAGAAGATTACTTTGACTTGTTCAAGACAAATAGAAGGATACTTTTTGGACTCAGATTTATTTCAACATTCTGGAAATATACCATGATTTTGTATTTGACAATGTGCACTTGCCAAAAATACTTCATTTAACCTGCACGCTTGTATCAACTTTAGCAAATCTTTCACAGTTTAGCTCAATTCTTTCTTATTTAAACTAATTTAAATAATTACTTTTACTTTCCCTGAGGTCACTCCTTCCTCCAAATGCTAACATACCCAAAACATACCACTTTCAGAAGTTACTGCCTTCCTGGAGGCAGGAGCAGCGTGCCTCCCAAATCTCCATTTCTCCTTTCTGTCAATATGCCAAAGAATGAGACTGTGAGAGGACAGAAGAGGAAGCCCAAGAGAGATGGGATGGTTTGGTGGGATGATTGGGTACAGAGGGGAGGAGCGCATGAAGAGAGCTGTAATTACCCTCAAAATATCTTTTAATCATTTCACACTCTTTTTTCTGGGCTTTTATAACTGAGAAAAATTATACTAATGAGTGCATGAAAATAATAATAATACTTTTTTACCATGAAGTGTTCTCAGCAATTAAGTTACACTAGAGTCTTTTGGTACAGCATCTTATCAGTACATAATTTCATATTTCAGAAGTTCCTTTCAGCACAGTTTGGATTTCAGCCTCCAAGCTATTGTCCCAAGCAATAAATGGACAAAGACATAGATTTATTAACCCCACTCCCAGCATGTCTGATGGATTTGGAAAGTATCCTATACATTCAAAATAGGCATCTGCCAAAATAAATCCTACTCTAATGCTTGTTGAAGGTATTTTTTCCCCCCCAAACCTCTTTACTCACTACCAATTTCCAGTTGAAACAACTTTTCTTTCTGAGCAAAACTTGTTCCTGTGTTTACAATTACATTGCTCTATAAGTTTAACTGCAGAGCAGGTCACCCTGAGGAACCACAGTGGCACACTGGCTTTAGGTACCCAGCTCTCCAGGGAGGTTACCTCCATAACATACAGCCACTATTCATAACTTCCCTGTCATTACAGGTACACAAAGACCACAGCAGCCAACCAAACACATGGGAATTAAATGCCTTTTGTGACTTCAATGTCATCAAGAGCCCAGCAAGCAGGACTTGGCAGCAACGTAAGTCTTAGCTGTATTTACAGATTTATCTCAAGCGCATGATAAGAAAAAAAAATTCATCCAAAATGAAAACAAAGCAAAGAAAAAATACCCCAAACCAACCAAATTTCACTCCATTGCTACTAAATTCTATGTATTACAACACAAGACAAGTCAAACCTCAAAGCAGTCCCTAATGTGATGTGGATACAACATGACCTGAGGCACTTCTGACTGGTATGATGAGCTTGAAGCCGAGTAGGAGCTTGCATAGTCCACTGGGCAACTGAATTTTCAAACAGCCATTTCAGTATCACTTACTTCTGCAATACTATCAAAAAATAATAGTGTCTTCTAAATTTGAAGACACTAGACTTCTACAATATCCCTCCTTCTGGAGGAGCATTTGTTTCCTTGTTTGTTCTTTTTTTTTTTTAGCTAACATGCATATTAAGACATTAAAAAAACCCTTTGGCTCTGCCTCTTTAAATAAACAGACAGCTTCTTTAGCCCTTCCCATTCCTTCACCTGTCCCCAGTTACAGAGCACAGCTGCTTGCAGGCTTAAGATTTTTTTTGTGAAGTAACAGTTCATGATAATCTCATTAAATCCTTTCTAACACTTTCCAGTTCATACAGGATTTCCTTTGCCAGGGCGAGTGGAACAAGGATTGCCTGCTTAAGCAATCTCTGTGCAAAAAAAAAAAAAGAAGGAAAAAAAAAAAAAGATTTGCCCAAACCCCTCCTCGCAGAGGAGGGTGCAGGGGAACCAAAGCTCGGCCCCAACCAAGGGGCAGGAACAAATCCAGAGATGCAGCAGCTCTTTGCTGTTTCTCTGTGCAGCTGAGAAACCACATTAGAAGTGTAATCCCCAATATCTTTTGAACGTAAAACAAGCCATGTGCTAAGCAAGCTCCTCTACCTGTAAATCATTCTGTTTAAATGTCCGAAGTTCCCCTCTCTGCTAGCCTAGGAAGTACTCATTGCAAAGGAGTTGTGTTCTCAGGGAGAGGCTCCACAACCAGGTTGGCGGCTCAGATATCAGTGCCATTCCCAAGAATGGGAGACAAAGCTCCCCAGGGAGAATGGACAGTGTGGAACAAAAGCCAGACAAAAAGAAGCCTGACTATTTTACACATATGCTTTCTGTCAGATCCTACAAGCCGTGCAGCGGGTGTTCTGAAGGCAATTCCAAGGAAAGGGACCTCCCCAGAGAAGCCTTGGGTGCTAAGCAGTTGTGAGCCACTGGGAGCAAGAAAAGCTGGGATATCCTCAACTACCCTGAGAGGAGGTGGGAACAACTTTTAGGCTGCGTTAGAGAAACCTCTGCAGCATCAACTACTTGTATCAAAATGGTCAGTTTTCATTTCACTGCACAAGGGCTCACCAATAGCAGTTTAATAGGATTTTTTTCCTATTTACATGCACTTAAATGGCAAATGCAAATTTCCTGCCCCAGCTGCCAAAAAACACTTTTTCAACCTGCCTGACTAAAACCACCCAAAACGAGCAATGCAAAAAGTGCAAGACAGTTTAAGTTCTGTAGAAAAGGCTGGCCAGCTCAGCCTCAGGTATCTGGGTAACAAATATTTTTATAGGCCTTTCAGTGGCTCAAATCCAGGACAGCTCTGCAGTGATTTATTTCTCCAACAGCTTCTAGGGTGGCCTGTGTAAAATTAGCTGGTAATCACAAACCAGGCCCCTAGTGGGCACGTCCCACACCCAGAGCAGCAGTGACTGGTGCTCCCTTGCTGAGGGTCACAAGAGAAAGAGCAAGGACTGAGTGGGGAATGCTGGATATCTCATGCTGTCAGGAAGAATGAAGCTGAGCATCAGAGCATTATGCTAGAACTTTTCAGGATCAAAGCACAGTTCATCTTATTTAAGCCATAAATGTGTCACTTTTTATGATTTCCCTGCTAGTACTCTGAATAAGCATTAAGTACAGTTTTTAAGGGTTATACAGAATGTCTTGCAAACACCTGCAATCTTAAGAGCACACAGCATAGGCTGTTTGCAGTGTGAGTTGCTACTGCAGTTCACAGTTTTTTAACTGAAAATTGTCCCAACATCTCAGTGCAGAAGGGAACAAATATTAACAACAACACAACCTGTGTATTGACCCTTGAAGAAACTTCTGTTGTCTGAGACTTCACTGATTAGGACTTTCTATGTAATCACAACATCTTATTTATGATAGAATTGGTTGCAAATCCCCATGTACTGAAAGTCTGCAAATCTTGCCTCCTCCTTCTCTGCTGCAGGGCTCCACCTGGGCACTGCCTTGACCTGCAGGCTCCAGCTCCATCCATAGAACAAACCTTGCAAATTCTTTTTTCCTGCCTCCAGTGCAACTCCAACCACCTCCACCAAAACATCCAACCAAGACAGAGGCTGAAGTGTAGTGCTGATAGCTTTTGTTTGGCTGAGATGATTCAGCAACATGGTCAGCTCATGTGCTGATGCAACTCTGGTATCATCACTGTCTCCCAAGGACCTTAAACCATCACCAGGCTGTGGTAATTCTCATACTCTGATGAAAGCCAGAAATTGATGGGAGACTCCCAAATCTTACATGACAGCAGCTGCTTTTCTTCAGCAATTCCCCACTATCTTTAAGAGAAGTGATTCAGACATGTTACAGTTTTATGCTCTCAAATCTGTTATATTCACTCAGGTCCAAGAGAATAAGTTATTCATATCAAGGTACAGTTTTACCATGTCTTTCATTCATTTTGGGTGACCTGTTTTTGATATATTCTATGGATGCACCTCCTTAAAATGTGCTGATTTAGTTCCCTGGCTGTAGATCTTATGTTCATCCCAGCACTTGCAAATATTCAGATGGAAAGTAAAAACTAGACACTAGAAGTCACATGCATATTTAAAACATGGAGCAGGACAGTATCAATATGACACAAGGATAGTAGATGAAAATTAACCTGCAATTCCATAGTATCATCAAATAAATCGACCTGCTAATGAAAGGAAACACATTTCCACAAGAATTCGAGTGGTATCCAAGTAACATTTCCATGATGATACATTTTTAATTAAAGAATTACAATAGACTACACTTATTTTTTCTCTCTAATGTTAGATCGTAATTCATTCTTGTAAAGGCAGCTGAATATTAACCTACAGCTTCTGTTCTTTGTCTTGGTAGTAACTGGGAAATGTTTTCAAGGTCAAATACTTTTAGTAAAAAAGATACCTACACACCAAATTTTAGAAGTTTTCTTTTTTCCTAGTATCTGGTTGCTTGTTCTTACTTGTTTTAGCACATTAGAGAAATATTAACAAAACCTATAAGAAACTGCCAGACTGATGAGTGCAGAGGAGTGTACCCACTCATAACAAAAGCAAAAGTAGGTCTATTTATTGCTATTCTGTACCCAAAAAAGGTATAGGCCACAAGATATGAAAAACAAACTCATGGTTATAAGAAAGCAGAGCCATTTAGTGAGTCACTTTTTGCAGGGGAGAGAGCCAATTTATTAACTGTCTGTTTATGGTGACAAGCTCCTAAGTGCAAGAGCATGAAAATTAAATTCAACATGATCTTTAATTATCTTATGTGGTCACTTCATATTATATTCTGTCACAACGTATCACTTGCTGATGTCACTATATGGTACTACAAAATGTTCATATTTAATCAAATTGCAAGCAAAGTGCATGAAATTCTAAAGACTATTTTCCATATGCAGCTACATATCTGTCACTGACTACATTCCTGAGTTTTGGTCAGATGGCACTGATGCCTGAGAGGACACGAACAGTACACTGTATTGTTAAATTCCCCACAAAGGCTTAGCTTCAGTAATTCAGCTTTCATTACAAATGCTAAAATTCAGTAGTAACTGAATTTAAAACTCAAAAAACCCCACCTCTACCCTTAGAATATGTGAAAAATGTTCTTCCTTGAGCTTGACAGGAAAATGAAAATAAGGGAGAGGTGGAGGAGAGAATCAAGATATTGTTCCCATTACACAGTATCTGTGGAAGGATTATTTCAAGTTAGAAAGCTACCAAGAAATGGGAAAAAAAAATTCTTACACATTGAACAGTAGTTCCTGCTTCCCATGAAAGCCATCTGTTCTGTGTATGTACATGGTTTGAAAGACATTCCCAGGATTGTGTCAAGCCAAAGGAATCCCCACTAGAGTTACAGAAATATAAACTCCCTTCACACTGGCAGGAGAGTGCTAAAATGCGGCTCTGAGGACGTGTATAGCTGCACCCGCCTCAGGACCATAACAGTCCTGCTGGCATTCCAGGCGTTACGCGGGATTTTCCCATCTGATATTGGGTTATGAGAACTGAAACTTTAGCAGGGATAACATTGCAATACTTTGAATTAGAAATTCTTCAGATGTGTCTAAGGCGAGAGCTCCGCTCTTCTCTATTGCAAAATGGCATCATCCCCCTTTCTCCCATTTGCAGCTGACATGAAAAATGCCTGGAAAATATTTCTGAAATAAGATTAATTCCATAACGCCATTTTTGCCATTACTAATTTTAATGGGAGTGGGACATGGCACAGTTTGAATAATATACTTCTTCCACATTCATTTCCAAACTCTGGAAACGGGAGTTGAAAACAGAAGTCTAATAATTAATACTTGTATAAGAAGGACAATCCTTCCTGGGGGCCTGGCATTTTTGCAATCCCTTGTCTACCACACAACTGAGTTCAAATTGCAATTATTTTTCCTAGGGAGCAATTAAATACTGCTACCAATGTTAAGCATAAACACAACTCTAACTACAAGCAACGCTCAGATGACTTGCTCAGGTTCAAGGGTTCACTGCACATGAATATCCATAAATACCACTGACAGCCTTAGCAGTATAATGAACTTTGCAGCAACTCATGCAGGCAGTCTACACAATACAAGAACATCACGCCCCTAACCTTAAAGCAAGAAACCCGCAGAAGCAATTCTGAGCTTCTTTTACAGCTGAAACAGAGTTTTGAAGGACTATTTAAGAAATAGTCCAATCTTGTTTGTAAAATGTTCATGTGTTTATTGTTTTTTAAATCATTGGGTGGAATCAAACAGTGGAACTGAAGGAAACATGAACTTAATGTAAAGATGGTCAGTTCCACTGATTTATCACTCCAATTAGCAATGTTTTCTTACCTCCATTAACTTAAACATGCAAACATTACAAGTTAAACACCCCGGGCTTTTTAAGACACATAATATTTTATCTTTAAAGTGCTTACATTTTTTTCTCACAAGAACTGGCCACAGTATCACACAGCATCCCATAAGCAGATATTTCTGGCATCTCTTAAAATACATGCCCTGCTCCCAGCTCCAAAATCAGATCTGTGTTAAAGAAACACTCTCTGTTTGAAATCTAGGGAATACATTTAAATAATTTGTTTTGTTTAACTTCACTATTTTCTTAGTTGCCAAGATGCTGTTTCTCTACTTCTGTGGAGCTGCAGCACAGATAATAGAGGAAGCTGCCATACAGATCTGCATACTTGGTAAATGCTGCTAGCAAAAGTGAGCACATTGAAAATACAGTATATTTTCAAACAGCTTTAGGCTTTAGGAACTCTAATTAAAATGCCTTTAAAAAAGAGTTATGAACTGGGAAGATGTATGGGGTTTAAGTCAGTAGTGGTTTTCCATGTACAAACATTAACAGCTATGTCCCTTCCTATCTTCTTGATCTCAGTCTGGTGGGAAACTTCTTCAAGGTGCATTTTGCTACTTTTCAAGTCACACAGAAAGCTATCACATCCATTTCTCTCTTCTGAAATGTTATCACTCCTTACAAAACTCCTTACAAAACTATAGTGAACTGCCTGAGACCCCCATCTATTTCACAGACAAGTCAGCTGGGCTTAGTTTTTAACAGCCTTCAACAGCAGCTTAAGGCAAGATATCTGAGCTTACACCAAAGCAGATGAGGAGCACTCAGTGGTCTTCCCACCTCTCTTCAGGCAGTAATCATGAGCAGATAAGCAGTAATGGATTAAGACCAGCACATCTGTTCCAGCAGCAAGCATCTGTCTGTATTCTACTTCATCAATCCATGGATCTGCAGTTCATCACTGTAAGGGAGCTCAATGCTATTATCTATGATGTCTATCAGGCAAACTAATAATTTTCAGTGCTGCAAGCCCCAAATACAAGCTAGGATGCCAATAATAGCAATTTTATTACTAGTTTTCTTTCTTATACGTAACATTAGATGAGCAGCCTGCTAAAGTTAACAGACTGTTCTAACCTTGACTCAGTTTCCATATTGATTGGTGATCATTCATCAAATCTCCACAAGCATTTGCTATGTTCTGACCAGCTTAACTAACCTCTGCTCCAGGAGCTCACACATAAATACCATGGCATAGAATAAAAAACTTTCTTATTACCCGTGTAATCTTGGCATGGGGAAGTGTTTGCCAGACTGATCATGACGAGAGACAGCTTTTTTCAGTGTCAGCTTTTTTTTTTCCTCTGTTGATCAGTTAGGAGGTGCTTCTGCACAGATCCAGAAAGCAGCTTCAGCCACCAACCAACCTGAACCTGAGATGCTAATGCTTTTGTTTGGCCACAACAGGCCTCAACTTCACACAGAAACACCCAAAAGGCATGTTATTTTTGCAACTGATTCCTCTCTGCCATGATGAGGAGAAACTCTGTCTTTAGCAAGAGCACACCTCTCTGAGAGCCCACCAGAAGAGAATGTGGCAGGGAAGTGACCACAGTTCACCAGCACATCAGGCCTACCCACGAGCACACAGACTTTCAGGAGAGAAAAAACTGGGGTCCAGATAACGAACTGAGTGACTCAGCTCCTGCTGATCACTAATTTTACGTGAATAATGAGTTTGTAATTCCAGGAAAAACAAATCAATACTGCGGCTGTGCCGTCTGCATTTTCTGTCTCCACTGATTGCCTCTTTAGTGCTTCGGGTTTCTTCTGTTTTGGTAGTCCTTTTAACATATCACCTTACAGCTGATCATGGTCTCTTTAAAACCTCTGCAAGGGGTTTCCCACACAGATGGAACAGTTACCATGAGCCTCTTCAGTGACTGAAGTTACATGAATGAACAGCGTAGTTCCATCTTTTCTTTCTTGTTCTCCAGAGCTATCCAGACATACTCACAAATTCCTTTGTAAAGGAGGACCTGAGTGAGGTGTTTATCATTGATGTAGGGTTGCAAAGCCCTCTAACCCTGCCAGGACACAAGCTATTGTAGAGAAAGTGGTGCTACCTGCTTCCTTTGCACCTCTGTGTTTGGAAAAGTTTGTAACATAAGGCTGAAAACTGATGAAATGAGGTATAGCTATTTGAATATGCCAAGTCCTTCTCCCATAATTAAAAGGCTGTGAAACCAGTGATAGTATTTCTCTTCAGAGTTGATATGTGACAATTATTAAAATAATAGACTGAGATGATGCTTTATGCACGGATGCAATAAATTTATTTGCACCGGAGGCAAATATTGTCTCAAAGCTAGGGGCAGAGAGCTATCTTAAACAAACAGAAAGAGCTGGCTAGGGAAGAGTGAAATAAGAGGCCCTGCAGCGGTGTCCCATTGTGAAAGATGAGCCATCCACTGGCCAAATGTGGTCAGTCTCAGTGGCCAGAGTGTTTGTGACCTCAAATCCCAGCCAGATATCGCACAGAGGATAAGCCTACAATAACACTAATATATACAATAAGCTCCCAGAAATAACTAATCCTGCTTTTAAATAAATAACTACATGAATGAATGAATAAATAAATAAATATTCAACTTGTTAAAGTGCTGCTTCTCAGAACTGTTACCAAATCAAGATGTTATATCCATGTTTCTTCAGAGGCAATTGTCTAGCTTTTAAAAAGCAGTATTTAAAAATAGGAGTCGAAGTATTAAAGCATAGTCAACATGATATTTAAAATATTTACTGCAACAAAGGATATTTAATTTCTAGGTTGCATCCTGGTGCTGACATTCTGCCTACAGAAAAAAGGAAGGAAAAAAGAAAA
>WAAE01025180.1:0-19104 GCA_013400495.1 Nicator chloris | reverse complement strand
TATTTATTTATTTAATTAATTTTCTTAAATTCCAACGGAGTTTTCTGGTTCAATACAGGAAAGTATGCTAATTTTCAGAAATTATGCCAAAGGTCACAGTGAAAAAAAAAAATCATGAGAAAAAGAAAACAACTTTCCCTAGGGGGTCTTAACAACCCCTTCCCTTAGCAGGAGGGAGGATTTTATTTTAACTTTTCTTCCTAAGGTAGCTGTCTTTAAGATGTATCTGTTCACCAGCAGATTCAAGGAACAACATAAATTAGAAATAAAGTCTCTTAATAGAGGGGCCATAGCAAAAAAAAAAAAAAAAAAAAAAATTTGCAGGAGCTCATTTAGCAGTTCTGCATTATTCAGTTGTATTTTAACTGGGGCACTGTTTCACTGTTATTTCACCACCAGAATGCAGGGACCCAGACCAGATCAAGATTTGTATCATGCAATGAATGTCAAAGACAAAGCATACTGGAAATCCCTGAAGTAAATCTACTCACAGAAATACTGATATGGATAAGAAGAAACTACAAAACACAGCCTATCTTATTAATCCTTCAGCATATCTACTTTAGTTTTTCTATGGACAGTTCCACTGGTTTTGGTCAGACTGGGTCTCATCAGGAACAACAGTGATAGGACAACAGGAAGAGCTTCAAACTGGAAGTAGGTTTAGACCAGACATTAGGAAGAAATTCTTTACTGTGAGGGTGACGAGGCAGTTGGAACAGGCTGCCCAGAGAAGTTGTGGATGCCCCATCCCTGGCATTCTGCATTCTAGTTTCACAACCCCCTATGACATGGTTGTGGAGAGAGGGACCTTTGTGCATAGGAACAGGTGATTTAAATCCCAGACAACCTGGGAAGGCCTCCATTTCACACCTTTAAATTAGAAAACCCCTTTTTTCTAAGTCTGACTCAAATGTGGTTCACCATGGCCAAAATCCATTAAACTCCTTCAAACCTGAACTCCACATTCTAGGTTAAATCTAATCCAGACCTGAATGCAATTCTTTGGCTTTCCGAGAATTACACTGAAAGAGAACTTACATTATATTTCATCAAAAGGAAACAAAGCACTTTCTAAAGTGGCAACTGCTCCAGTGAGTGTGATGCAATCAAGTCTGGAAAGGTTTTTTTTCTTTGCATTCTAATTATAGACACCTTTATTCAGTAAAGTTACAGATAAAACTTGTCTATTACAAGCCTCTGAAATCTCATTTTGCTAAAATGAAAACATATTTCAAATGCTTTGGAGAACTATTAAGATTATTGAATGCCTAGCATACTGCTGCAGGTCTCCAAGTGGTTCACTATCTTCCCCTAGGGAACAGGCAAGCAGCATGCAATTATCACAGTAATTAAAAAGGTGCAATGATTCTTCTCTTAAAGACTCCTGTTTTATTAATTCTATGGTATGCTTTGGAGACTGGCATTATTTTACTCCTACCCAGCTTAATTATACTGTCATTAGTTTATCAGCATCTCTTTTTAAACCCTTGGGCCAGTTATTAGCAAGTCACTTGCTAACAGTTAACCAATAACCACTACACCTTCAAAGCAGGGTCTTCTGCTATAAAAAAGCCAGTTTGTAGAGACAGATTTAATACCATCATTCAATTTACATTTTTCAGTCATTTAACTTTCTGCTTTTAATTTAAGAAGGTTACTGTTTAGCTTAATGAAAACACAAATAATTCTGATGTACTACAAGACCTTACCAGGTAATAAAACACTTCCAGTACACAGTGGTTTATGGGACTGAATGCCTGTTTTAGTACTCAACAGCACGTACTACTGAGAAAAACGGAAAGCATGTGATATTCTTAAATATAACTAAAATTCTGGATATTACTCTCTGCTAAGTCTGGCTGAGGTGGAGTTGAATTTCCTTCATAGCAGCCTGTTTGGCACTGCATTTTGGATTTGTGGCTAATCCAAGGTTGGTAACACAACACAACTCTACAGGAGAGACAGGCTCAGTTACACAGCACCCAGTACTGATCAGTACCTGATCATACAAGCAGATGAAAAAACTAATAGAAAAACAGTTTCATTTTAAAATAACTGAAATACTTGTGTATTAAATACGTACTTACCTTGTCTAGACAGACATTTACATTATTATGAAGGGCATAGTGACCCAGAAACCCTCCTGAAGGGAACTAAATTTCATTTTTATGCTCCACTTATGACTAGGCTGAAGTTAGCATAATAGAGAAAAATCTTATAAATACAAAATACTTGACTATTATTATAATTTAGCTGTACTGCTTTTTAGTACTTTTCATTAAATACTTCTTTGCAGTAATGAGAGGAAGAAAAATATCAAAAATAACATCAAAGAAGTAGTACTTGTATAAGTTTACATCTTCAGAACATAATAGTGGGATTCTGACAGCAACTATATTTCATTTCGTGTTTGACATCACACCAATTCAATTCAACTGAAATGACATTTACTCACTGACAGGTGGCCAGGTGACTTTACAAAATGTATATGCAATGGAAATCTATTATTTCTGTTGAAGTACATAATTTTTCCTGTTAAAAAGGCAAGTAAAACCAAGTAATTCTTTAAAAGACTAGGAACAATAAGCTAATACAACTTATTACTCCCATTTTCTCTTGCTACACTCCTGCCTATCTTCCACCAGCTTTGCAGCAGCAGAGAGACGATTCAAAATATTGGGAGAAAATACTAATGACCAAAGAAAATCAAGGTCACAGTATCCTCTATTATTTTCTGAGCAGCTAAATCCCAAACTACTATCACTGCCAGTCTTACTGAAAATTATTCTACAATTGCTTCTATGTAATAGGTGAACTTTGTATGCTATTACAATCAGAGGTCAGCTCTATTAATTATAACATCCAGAACAGGAGCCAAGATTGCCACAACGCACCAGAAATTGCACTATCTCATTTAGTAAAGAGACATGCTGTCAGCCACTCAAGAAAGCAGTCCTTTGCTAAACCCCATCTGCTAATTGAGACTCAAGAGTGAATGCTTTTGCTGTTACACAAGATCTCTTTCCACTTTATCTACAAGTTTGATATGACTGACATTGAAAAAAAAACCATGCACAGTCATGATTTCATCTACAGTCTACAGTGTCACGGAAGGGTTCTTTCAAGGTCACTGCAGCTGGAAAATGCTAATAGGTTATACTTAAAACTATTCAGTCTTAATTCCTGCAACTGACTGGTTTAAGACAAGACAGTAAAAATTCACAAAAAAAGTGAATTAATTTACGTCTTAAGCTCTAGAAAAATGCTTACAACTTTCCTGACACCTTGGAGTACTCACCAGCACATTTTGTTCTTGTTTTTAGAGCTGGGCCAGGAGATCCTGTTCCGCCTTCACCTGGTCTTGTGAGTAGCACACTGATTTCATATTCTGTATCAGGATCCAGGTGCCCAATCTTATAGCTTGTGGAGTCCACGGGTTGTATGTCATACCAGCTTCCACTTGAAGTTCGGTACTCAACTTCTCTTTGGATAATGGGTCCATCCCCATTGATGGAATTGGCATTCAGCTGTATCCAGAGGTAAGTTGCACCAACTGAGGACAGCTGAGGTGGAGCAATGGGAACTGGTGGCTCTGAAAAACAGTAAGGTATGATAACAAGCTATGATTACACTTCCATTTTTTCTGCTTCTAAAACATTCAAAGAAGCAACGTGGTTTGTACTGCATTAGAGTGGAAGACTGCATAAAAATACAGATGTGAAGAAATCACCACTACAGACTAACTTATTTTCATTTAACTGCAATATTCAGATTCTTTTGCTTATGCACTTGGAGATTTTAAGCTGAAGCTTTTAGTTTAAACCACACAACCTGAAGCTTTTAGTTTATACCACATAACTTCAAACCAGGTGCAAATGAAATTCTATTCACTAGACATTCCATGGCAACTCCCAATTTAAAAAGAAAGATAATCTCAGGTTTTCTCATACAAATACAGTTCGTTCTGGGTATCAACATTAATCCTACTCAAAACTAATGTTTTTAAGCTAAAATTTATGTAGCAGACTATCATTACACATAAGGAGAACAGAAATTTCTGCACAGAAACAAAATTAATTTTTTATTAGTTATTTTTCATGTACTTAACTACTCAGCCTTCATATTTTCAGACTTCTGTGTAAGTAGAGTAAGTACAGTAATTTTTCAAGTTCTATACTTCAGTTAAAATTAAAGAGCTTCTAAATGAAAGCTGGGGGATTTCTTGAGCTTTTACTAGAGGTCTGTTTCTACTTCATGTAATAATTATTTTCACTACCACACAGAAATGGTACTTTGTATCACAGAGCAAGCACACATGTGATATCGTGGTAGTTTGGATTCTAAAGATTTCAAAACTGACCAAAGTCTTAAACCCACTTTAATTTACTACGTGATGGGCATCTTATTTTAAATTAGACTGCTGAAATAATTTGCAGACATCATCTTTTTTTAAAGGTGAATAACAAATTCGTTTTTCCCTACTGGTTAAATCACTCTGCTGTTTCATGCATCATATCTACAAAAAATCTGCCTTCCTGTTGGTTAAATATATTCATGTAGAATGAAATCAAGCCACCATAATAAGGCACTGTTTGATCCAATATTCTTAACATATGTATCTACAAATACTGCCACCTTCTTAAGGCTACACAGAATATGCAATGAATGCAGGACATCTGTCTTCCCTAAGCTTCAGATTCAGGTTTATCCTCTTCTGCTAACCATTTCCCTCTGTGTTGAGACACAGGTAGTCAAACAAGAAGCTGAATTTATGTATTTCATCATTTTGTCATGGTCTTCCAAGTCACAGTTAAAGCAAGGAACACAAAGAATGAAGCAAAAGGGAAGAAGTATCTCTGGGAAGCATTCAGTATTTCCTGAGGAATAGCAGAATTGCTATTTTAACAAACATGTAATTATCCTACAGTATGCTACCTTTTTTCATTTATGGAAAAAGTAACTCAGAGCACGAAGTCCATTGGCTGTGCCTCAGAGAGATGGTGTTTCTAATTAGCAGGGTACACTTGTATGCAAGCTTCGATCTGTGCAATCTGTTAGCAACTGCTGAAATACAACACCACAAACCAGCGAACACAGGCATCATCACTGCCTGTTTTCACCTGAACAAAACTAAATGATTACTGTCATGAAAAACACAATACAAAGGGCAACAAATCAGAACATCTCCAAAGATACCTATTAAGCATTACTAATTCTAATAGACATTAAGATAGCTTAATATATTGTGGCAGATGCCAGGATATAAAGAACATTGTTTATATTTTCAAATCAGCAGTGAAAGCATTGTTTTGTCAATAGCAATATATGGCAAACTGGTGTCATTGTTGAGTCAGAAACATGCTGTAGTTTTATTGAAACTATTCTTCCAGAGTATATAAACTATGGCTTCATACAGTGATAGTATGTCTGGAAACAGTTCTGACTTGACTCAAAATGATTTAGCATCAATTTAAATCATTAGGCTGTTTTGTGAACCAAAACATGAAATGGAACTTTTACAAAGCATCCTAAGGCATTTACTTAGCCATGCTGAAAGAACAGTTAATTACTTTCAAGTTTCAAATGCTACTAAAGGCTGTTGAAGTGCCATTCAAAATGCAAACTCAGGAGTTAGGTCACTAAGGTTAGTGGTTACACCAATTCATTCCAAATATTACAAGTACTTGAAACAGACAGTATTTTATTGTCTTTTTATACCTCAGGGCATGTTTTTCATTTCTCTGGGACCACAATGAAAAAGGTTAATTCAAGTTGCATTAATTCAGCAAAGCCTGCATATACTGCAATTTCATACCATTAACATGGTTTAATACCAAGTCACTTTCTTACCAGAGATCGAGACTACCTAAAATCAACCTTTCATTACAAATACGATGCTCATATTAAGGGACTGTTTAAAAATACCAGGCTCAATTAAGCAGATCCTCTAATACAAGCGCTGTATATCCAAATATAATGAACTGATTTCACGACTGAAGTCTGAAATGTATTCTTCTGTCTTATTAATTTATTTCTTCTTTTGACAGAATGATTTAATAGTTTTAGGATGCTGAGGAGCTTGAATCACTTAGGTGCATACCACACTGCAGCACTACTGTCCTCTACTAAAAGCAGTTTTACTGGCAGGCACTGAGGTAGTCTCAATTAAATAACAGGCAAATTAATACCTTTATGAAACAATACAATAGACTTGATATTTCAGGGCTCTGTATGTTCAAGGAAGGATTTTCAACTGACAGCAGAAACAAGTTGGTAGCAGGGGCTCTTTAGTATGACTTAGTTTAAAGAGGAGTTCTTCCTTGCAGATCTCCTCCTGAAGCAAGTAAACAAAGCTATTCAGTACTGTAAAGTCCTTTTAAATGTAGGTTTTTAAAACAGAATACTAACTGAAAAAAACCCCAGAAGGTAAGTGGATCCATATTTCAAATTTTATGCCCTTTAGACTTCGAACAGACGTGTGACCTCCTCTTGAATTCTCTGACAAATGACAATGGGCCCAATCCCTTAGGAACAGGAACAGTGGCTACCTTACAAAGCCAGAGGTCTGCAGGTGACAGAAAGCTCTAAGCAGGTGCTCTCAGGTCAGCCTGCATAAACGGATCATTTATATTAAATATCAGGAAAAAAAGAGACTTTATGAGAAGGAGCAGCCTTTCTCTTACACAGCAGATAAAAACAAATGTAGCCATGAATGTACACTATTTAATCTTATGGACTTTTTATTAATCAAAAACACACTTGAAACTGCAACTCCTTCCTTTAACCTGCTTTGTACTTAAATTATACAGATTTTCCAAATATCTACAACATCTTAACATCTTTTACTTTGCAGTTCCTTTAAAATTTAAACTGGGAGGGGAAAGGCATCACACTGAGATGCCAGTGGAGAAAATGTAAATCTCTAAGATTTAAGTGAGTTAAAGAAGACAAATATAGATATTTCTTCTCTGGTTCAGAAGCACTGTCTTGAAAAACGACAAAATCTACTTCCTCACCTCTGGCAAATGCATGAATGTGTATACACATGTTTACCTTCCCCTCTTTGTCACAAAATCATAGTCATGTTGGAAAAAACCTCCAAGATAACCAAATTCAACCTTTGACCAAGATGCCAAATAAACCATGGCACTAAGTGAACATTTTCAGGGATGGAGACCCCATCACCTCCCTGGGCAGCCTGTTCTAATGCTTAACCATCCTTTCAATAAAAAAAATTCTTCCTGATGTCCAACCCAAATCTCCCTGGCCAATCAAAGCTGGAGGCTACGAGCTTTTGTCCTGTCCCTTGTAGTCTGGGAGAAGAGGTTGACCCCTACCTGGCTACAACCTCCTGTCAGGCAGCTGTAGAGAGCAATGAGGTCCTCTATGAGCCTCCTTTTCTCCAGGCTGAACCTGGTCAGCTGCTCCTGACCCACTCTCCAGACTCTCCACCACCAGCTCCTTGCCCTTCCCTGGACTCACTCCAGCACCTCAATGTCTTTCCTGTAGTGAGGGGACCAGAACGGGACACAGCACTTAAGGTGTGGCCTCACAAGTGCGAAGTACAGGGGGGACAATCACTGCCCTGTTCCTGCTGGCCACATAGAGGCCAGGGAGCCACTGGCCTTCTTGGTCACCCGGACACACGCCAGCTCAGGGTCAGCCAGCTGTTGACCTGCACCCCCCTGGCTTTCTCCCCAGCTTTTAGTACTTGTGTAGTCCCAATTTTCACCTACCTTCCCTCTCATTTCAAAACACCTCCCAGCACTAACAACCTCATCTGGGTATGCAGCTTCTTGTTCTTGCACTCCTCACTATCCACATCGTTAATCCATCAGCATTTTACTCTCAAAGGACAAGGATTCAGCAAGATGGAGGACTGTATACTAAAAGCACACAAATGGTAAGCTCATAGGTCTTGATCCTTGTGCCTGGATCCAGCCTGCCCCAGAGGAGCTCTGATCCCTGCACGCAATTAAATTCCGCACACTTTATCTAGAATTTTGGGGGAATTTGAAAGATGAACTCAAAGAAATCTCAGGGTCTGGTTGGGTTTTATTTAGTAGTTTGTTAACTAAGTATATTTGAGAACAGATTTTCACAGGAAGAGAAAAACATCATTCTTGACAGAACTGGTACCCTTCTGAAAAAATATTCCTGCTTCAAAGTCCAGAGCCTTCAGCACTCTCCTGTGGAAAGTTTGCTAAGATGGATGAACTATATCAGCTCTTCTAGTTGGAGGTTTTCTCAACACCTCCAGGCTGAGGCACATACCCACACTGAAAAATATAAGTCTCCAGTCAGTTTGCCAAAAAATGAAACTGGATTTCATTATAGGAATTGTTAGGCAACAATAAAAATAAGTCCTAATGCTGGCACTGTAGGTAAAAAAAGGGGTCCAGACAGTGATGGATCCAGCATGAAAGGTTAGTTGGAGAGAGCAAAAACAGATGCCAAGTATCTGTGCATATTTAATGCATGAGAACAACTGATACCACAGGTAAGTAATTGTTGATATTTTCTTACTATGTCTTGTTGTCAAAATGACTTTGCCCTCCAGAATAATTCTTTGTTTTAGAGGTCCTGAAGAGGTTTGGTTCTGTTCCCGGTGTTAAATCTTCCATTTGGAAAATGCAGACATTTAAGCTGCCAGCATTACAGATGGCTACCCTCCTATGCCCTTGCTTAAAAACCTAACCAAACTCCTTTTAACCAATTTGACACCTAGGTCTACCTTGTTTGAACTCAATAAGCAGTCTGAACTCTGTAATAATCTGATGTCTGCTAGACAGGCTCATTCTGTTCTCCTAAATCTAATCTGTGTTGGATCTGCCCACTATTAGAAAACTTCAACCTAGGGATTGTATGTAGAATTCTAATTTACTTCACCAAACACATTTAATCAATTCCACCCGACTATTTTCCTTTTGCTCAATGTTTGATTACTTTTATGTCATCTATTAGATACGAGCTGATGTTTTTTACAATAAGTGGGTTATCTGACAAGGCCAATTTCATGTCTCCCATTAGATAAAGTGACATTTCAATCCAATTCTCTGACAAACTTAGATGAGGATACTGTGCAGTTTGAGCACATACAATGACAAGGCACTTGTCTTTTCAGCCTTTCTTATCAGAACAAACACTCAGGCAAATTGAAAACCTCCCCTTCAGGATTTATTTAAATAGAACAATCAATACTTTACTTCACCATCCTCTAAAAGGCATATAAAAGCTACCACAAAGAAGTTTTAAAAAAAACCCCTTTCTTCCCCCCCCCCGCCCTTTTTAAGGCCAGACTAATTGTTCACTGACAAGCTTTTTCTCATTAACTAGACAATATTCATGTTTACAATTATTTAATAACAGAACTGACAGCTCTTTCATTGCGATTCTTCCCCCCTCCATACTGCTGAAACCTTGCTGTAACATGCTAACTCAGGTAAAAAAAAAAGAAAAAAAAAGAAGAGAATAAGAACACCTGGAAGTTTCTTACATGTCTTTCATTTTCAAGATTTCATTCCTATTTCTTTGTGATTGCAAGTTTGATTTGCAGCACCTGAAACTAGCAGCCCTTCTGCTCTTTTCAAGAGTTCTGGTACCTGGTCTCCAGTGCCACACAACATCGTGCCACAACAGCACTACAAAGCTTAAAGATGTCTACACACATAATTGGAATCTACTTAGAGTAAGTTCCTATTTAGTGAAACTTTGTCTACAGTGAAGTAGAATGAATGTTGTACAGAGTTCTAACCCACTCTACTGTGCAAACATCTCTACTTAAAAGCAAATATATTTTGAAAAAACCAAAACTATTCCAGTGCAGAAGTTTTTGCAACTTGAGTTACAGGTTCAGTAACCAGAATGAAACAGAGCATGATAAATGTGAAGAACTGATTCTCTTTAACTTACAAATGCTCCGTTTGACTCTCCTGTCATTCTAGCAATGTAATTCCAAGGAAATTCCTCTTAAGTCAATTTAGTTACACCAGTGTAAATGAGAATTAAATTAATTGTTTGCAACAAAGAGCAGGGAGTAATTACACCACTGTTTTTACACATACTATTATTAAGCCATCAGCGATTCCCAAGTATACTAAACATTACATGTAGTGTGGGCACATATACATTCTTCATGATTTATGGATGGTAATGGATTACAAGAAGATATAGCTGCACTGAAATCAACCTGCTATCTTCGAAGTCTGTTAACTGATATTGCAGAAAACCTGCTAAAAATTAGGAAACACAATTTCTTAATTATATGTCCTCAATAAGACAGCGTATTTATTAATTAGCCCCTAATGCTGCTCTTCAGTACAGTCATCTAACGTTTTACAGCACAATGTTTAAAATGGGTCTTTTTAGGTCAGAAGGAATGACCTGCAGGTGGTCTCATAAAAGCTCCAACACAGGCAATGGGGATTACCATAATTACTTAGCCACTCTACAAGTAGTTAATGGGATTACACCCTAAGGCTATCCACTTGCTCACAGTGCCCAGTGCAAATTTTCTGAAAGAATCTGGGTAAGCACAAATGCTTTAATGATACGCTTTGTAATTTCATCTATTGCACCTCAAAAGGAGCACTAATAAATTAAAACACCCTAAATCAAAGATCTTGAGAAGAAATGAACTCCTTTGGCTTCCTGTACCTCTCATCACTGATGCAGTAACTCCTCCCTCTGCCTCCTTCAGGCAGTGTTCATTGCTCTTCATTTTCACCGGTGTTAAGTCTGAAAGATGCTTAATCATTCCTACTGGGGTTATAGTCCACACTTTTCTTTGCTGACTTTCATATGTATCTATTTTTGGCCACCTACTTTATTTTCTTTTCATCCTTGGACTGAAATAACCTCATTTTTTCCACCATGCCTTATAATTATATTCTCATCTCACCCACTCTGTTGTTTCTTTTTTCATCTGTCCATTCAAATAACTCTTCTATGTTTTCATGCTACAATTTGTTTTGTCCTGTTACCTTCATATCCTGGTTATTTCCAGCATCCTTCTCTTGTCCTGTTTATCTTCATTTTCTCTACAACACATTCACTAAAACCCTATTCTTGCTTCTGGAAAATGGTTTATTCTTCATTATGGCTTTCTTGCATCTTCTTCTACTGGTGATGGATTATTCCCCATTCTCTTTGCATCGAAGTGTTCACCAAAGTGTTTTAAAACACCTCTCCATATACTGAAATATGTGTATTTTATGTGTACACTTTAATGTAAATCTTGCATATTTTGTAGTAAGTATATTTTTAGAACACAATCTCCACAATGGAGGCAAGTAGGCATTATTATGTTCATACTTTAAATAAAAGCTTGTGAAGATGTATAGGTCTAAACAGTGCATTCTGGGGAAACATTTAAAATCTCAATCAACAAGTACCTAGTTAATTACCCCTGGTTGCTTCTATCACTCCCTTGTTACAGCTGGATAGACTCTAAAGATTTACATAAGCAAAATCTATTTACTGAGCCTCTTATCGAGTTTAACAGGCTATGGGTGACATTCCTGCTGCATTAGCAACTGCAAGCCCTGATTCCATACACGGAGCACGCAAATACTGCTTTGTGTGGTGAAGTACCTTTGACTATCAGCTCTGCATAGTTGGATACCCCGACTCCTCCTTCCGTCCGGATCATGCAGCGATAGTTGCCAGCGTCCCGCTTCGTGGCGTTTACCACGCTGAAAAGAGCGACAAACCGTCGGGCGTTGAACACTTTTATGTCCTTCAAAGGTGCATCCCGTACATAAATACCCTAGGCAAAGAAAATAAAACAAAGAGTATTATTAGTCAGATTGAAAAAAAAATACTGACAACCCATTTTACTTCTCTCAAGTTCCCCAGGAGAAGAGGAAAGATGAAAGCAGAAGTCTATATGTTACTTTTGCAGGTGTGACAGTGAGACTTTTCTGCCTTCCCATGTGAGTTAAACCATTCATCATGACTGGGCAAGCATTAATCTGTAACAGCTGCTTTCAACTCTTTAGAGATTAACCAATAGAAAGATTTGAGAGCAATGTCACATTTACTTGCTTAGCTTGCTTTACACAAATACTTAGATTTATTTCTTAAAAAAAAAAAAATGAAGGCCAGCATAGTCAGTCTGTGCTTTCTCTTCCCTCCCTGCATCTGCTGCTTGGCATACACATTTTGCAGGGAGAGATCTCTGGATGGTTCTCACAGCAGCACCCACCCAAGAGGTTATTAGGGGTTATTCTCTGGTAGAAGAGACCAGGCACAGATTTACCAGGTAAGTGACCTGAAGCTCTTGCCACCTCTCACTTCCTCAGCATGACACTGGAAACTGGGCAGTTCCTATTTCAGCACAGTGTCTTGCTGTCAATTCAACACATTACATATATGGCACAAGAAAATGATCCCTGTAACAGCTGAGGAGCACAAGGAGTGAAAAACAGGGACGAGAATTCAGAAGAAGGCAGAGATGACAACTTGCCACATCCTTTGACACAAAGATAACGGCAGAGAGACTTGGCTCTCAAATCCTCGTCAGAACTCATGCTCCACCTGACCATGAAATAGGATATGTGCACTATGAACACTCAAAAACCCGGAGAAAATGTGTAACAACTGAATTATGAATGCTGGATGGAAAAAAAAAAATCAAACCGACCACCAATACCTACTGACAACATTAGCCCAAACAAGCAAGATGCACTTTTCATACAATGGTATGTATTTCAACAAACTGAAGGCTGCAACCACTATCAAAACATGAAGAGAAACTGGAAAACCCCAACACTTCACAAAAATCACTCTCTCCAGGAAGGCGCACACACTGTCTGATGCCACATAATGACACCAGGTATATTTAGTGAGTTTCTCTGACTTGAGCAACTTCAAGCGGGTCAAGGACCCTGAACTATCAAGCTTCTAGAAACCAACAACATATGTGGTGATGTCTGTTTTTCTGTCCTGGAGTTTGTAGTTTGTCCAGCAGAATTTAAGACATATAGAAAATACTGATCTCATTTTACTATGATGTTATTTGCCACTAAATTGGAAGTATCCTTGAAATACAAGTTATAACAGAGGAGTTTAAACAAGTCACACAAAATTAAACTCATTCATAAATCACAAAACCAAGTCAATCATGCTGTTATACCAAAGAAGCAACATAATTAAATACTGATTCTAATGCACAGTAATGTAGTTATTTCCTCTTCAAATGAAAACGTGCGTGATGTTAACCTTACGTGAAAGAAAAAAAAGTTTGTATGATGTCCAAAGAAGAATGTGCTATCATGCCTTAAAAATTACTCAGCTGTAAATTATTACTTGAGAATTACTTCACATAATTGACAGCTCCTTAAGATTCCTCAAAGTTTGAGCCTCTGATAAAGCACGTGACATGGCATGGCAGTTACCAAAACCTAAACTTGGAAAGAAACATTTCAAGCCACTGTTTCAAAACTACTATTTTCACTAGTTTTGCCATTGTAGTATCATTCTAGCAAGGATGGCTGCAGATAACAGGAGATAAGCAGTGGGTTAATTAGGATTTTGGAGAACAAATATTTCTTAAAAGCCACATTATTTCTTACCTAATACAATAACTTAATTAATCCTGATAGTCAGAACTGCTGATCAATCACAAGCCATAAGTCAGTTTTAAAGTGTGTTAGTGGAACTTTCAGACTGTTGAAGGATCCCATACATACCCAAATCTCGTGGCTACATTACACCCACCCATGTTACTATTCCCAGTTTTCTACTTGCAACATCAGGAAGCCTTATGCAGGCTACTTCATCCTGCCTAGAAATAGGGTAAGTTATTCTCTAGGCAAAAACATACTGCCACACACTGATTAATTCTAGCACCTAAACTAGCTCAGCTAATTTAGAGTGTGAACAAACTCCTCTGCTCTACAGCCTGCACAGTACACCCTCCTTTCCACTTGGGAAACCTGCACCCACAATTTACCAGGACTCTTATGAGTTACCATACAACTGAACAACTGTGCAAATATTCTAAAATAACAATTTCTTGCTGTTCCCAGGGAGAAAGAGATGAAGGGAAAGGCTAGGCAATGCCACTGTTATTTCTGCCTTAATTTGCAGTTCATGAAGAGGGGGCAATCATGGCAAGATGTGATGCATCCACAGTCCCTGCTGGCCCTACACAGAGAACTGTCTCCTACCACACTGTCCCCTCAGATCTCCAAGTGGCTGGCAGAAATCCTGAACTTCACAGTCTGGGTGTTCATAGAAACTGCCAGCAGTCCTTGAAGGCAACCACTCCAATATCCAGCCCCACAGGACATATTTCCCATCTTTTTCATGCACATTTAAAATGGAAATTGGAACTAATCAATGCACTGTAGCAGCTACAATAAATTACTATTTCACTTGGGTCCCATAATCTTTTTCACCTTCTGCTGATTCTCAAATATACTCATCTCACCTGATTTTGAGCGTTTTAACTGTTGTTCTACAACAGGAAATCTTAGTTTGATCAAATAATTGACTTACATGGCTTTGTGACACATGCCACCCATTCACATACCAATAACTGTAACTGAAAAAAGAGAAGCCAAATCAGACTTCAGGAAGTGTACATGATTTTGCTCAAATGAAAAAGCTAGAGGAGCCTTAAATGTAACTCAGCTTGGCTGCACAGAGGATTTGAGCATATTTGCCCTCTACCAAAATACAGGTGAGCAAAGGTTATTAATGGTAGCTTCAAAAATTCACGAAAGAGCTCTGGAATAAAAAGCCGTAATTACTATTATTACTATAACAAAGCTGTAAAATATATGGGAGATTACTGTCAATACAGATTATCTTGACTGACTTCTCTTGAACACTACAAACTCATGGAGGCAAAGTGTAGAGTGTCTAATTATATGTTTGAACTCAAATAGTCCCAGAGAATCACTAGCATGGCATTTTATACTAGAACTCAAAGGAGAAGAAAAAAGCCCAATTCTTTTCTTTAGTCTCTTTGGGGAGAAATATTTTCAGGGAAAATATAGTGTCTGGAACAGACAAAGACTAAGAAGCATAATTGCTTTACGTTCCACAAGAAAAAATACAGCCCAAGAGAGAAAGTTTTCCCTCCCTTCTGGGATCACAGAAAATGAGTAGGAGAGCTGCCTAATTGATTTAAGCCTAAGCATAAAGGAACAGTAATGAAGGTAATGAATTCAAGTATAAGAAAAGTTCAATCTATAGGCACTGCAGAAGACAGTTATGAAGGCTGCACAGAAAAAATTAGAAAAAAATAATCCCACACCTACGACTTCTCCTAAACTCTTATTTCAGCAGTGAACAAATCGAATAAGACTATTTTTAGTTGGAAAAAATGGTATTTACAGTTTGATATATGAATACACAATAGTTTCTGTTATAACAGTACCCACACATCCAGTTTCGCTCTCTTTATTTGTGATTCACATTTTGTCCTCCCTGACTTACTGCAATGACTTCAGTAAGTTACCCAGGTATGGTATCTTTTTTCCAGTATGTAACAGGCCCATTTCAGCTCGCTGTATGATAAATTACAAGCTCTCAGCGCTGACTGCCAACAGTTATTTAATTTAGAACAGCTAAAATAACATATCTAAAGAAAATTTGTTTATTAAACATACTGGCATATCCTGCTACAACTTCTTTATGAAGAACTATTTTTAGTAGCATTCAGAAAAGTAAGTTTTCATCACTCACTAATGCAACAATCTGAACTCCCACAAATAAGGGTTCACTTATGATACAGTTTTACTAGCTACAGTCATTAAAACTTTAATCTCGGGGTTTTTGAGATTCTGAAATTTACCAGTAGGTCTTGCAAACTCTCACTTTTGACACGAAAGCCTGAGTCTTCCCAAATACATAGTATTTTATTGAAAAATAAAAAAATGACAAGTCTGTAATTTACCAATCCCATTCCATAAAGGGGGATAAAATTCATGATTTACAATACAACACTATGGTACTGCTATTAAGACCGACTAGAACAGGTTGTTGGAGCAAATTTGTAGTATCCTGTTTTCTGAGTGGGGCTTTTTTTTTTTTAAATACAATTCAAAAGTAAATATGGTTCTTTTATCTTTCTTTACTTTAGCCCTGATTTTGCACACAAAAGTCTGAGGCTTTACTACTGATTAGAGCTCTTAGCTTTTCCTGCCCCTGGGACTTGGAGAACTGTGTGAACAGGATACTTCATTCTTTGGAGAGAGGAAGCTGCCATAATCATTTAATGTTAGACCTGCCTGGACGACAAAGGCCAAGTCCCCAGGGCAGAGCTAGCTCACCTCCTTAGAACACAAGAACTATGGCCACAGAATAAATACTGAGATCCAAAAATGAAAATAACGGATTCCATTGGCTGCTGAGGAATCTGTGCATTTTCAAATGCTCAGAGAAATCTTGTAAAAAATACCAAATACGTGCATTAAAAAATGCTACTTAAGCCAACTAATGAAAATATGTAACTGGCAAAGTAAGTCACTTGTAAGAATAAATTTTCTATTAAAACAATACGTTATTTAATATATAAGGATATTAAAAAATAAGCTTAATTTGACTTCAGGATATACACATTTTGAAAAACCCATATTCCTAGTACCAACATATTAAATGCATGTAGAGACAGCTTAAAGCACTTTAAAATGCACATTATTTTTCCATTTTAGGCAAGTTAGAATGAAAAGAAATAGGTTGATAGTTATTTAAATTGCACTTACTGGCTCTTCTAGGCAATGAACTAACTTTAAGACTTAAATGAACAGCAATTTAACAGCAACAATCTATATATTAAACCTTTCAGAAATACTTTTAACAAAAACGCAGCAGCAATTCAAAGACATTGAACTTCTGGGATATTACATCCAGCACTGCCAGCAATAATCACTCCCAAGGCATGTAACAACAATTTTGTGAGAAGAGAGTTAAAAGGAATCATCAGTCACCCTCTGTCCATACAGGTAGATTAGGCAGCTTTTCATACATTTAACAGAAGAAAGGGTTTGCATTATCCCACTTCCAAATATGCACATTTATAAATGTGATTAGAGTTATACCAGTGACATCTCAAATAAAACCAGCATGGCCAGAAGTAATTTTTGTTCAAAATATGTATAAAATCTAGATCAGATAGTAATTAATACCTCAGGAAAATTGCTTTGCAGAGTTCATATAATTCCAGTAACTAAGACGGCTACCTCTGATTATCTGGATTTGTGTTCATAACCAAGACAACTGTTTGTCAGTCTAGATTAGAGCCATCACACGTCCTGTGATTATCCTGTATTTATTCCACCTGTATAAGTTAACAAGTATATTTCATTCAAGTAATAAAGCCCTGAGGAAAAAGATTATTATTGTCCCATTTGGAATTATTCTGCTATGAGACAGAATTGCATTCTGCAGGTGTAATTAATGGGCATTAAAGCAAACTATTATTATTTTACCTTTCAAGAAAGGTTTCTCCTTTCAATATTTTAATGTTTGATAACTGAGCCTTTTCTTCAAATCACATAGCTCTCCAGAAATCCATGTTTATTATGACTAAATCTAAACAGTGGCTGGAGCTGTCAGGTAGTATTGTAAAATATTATTTAAATTACACATCAAGTAGTCACATTATCAAATATTAAGCACTGACATCTATTTGACGACACAGTTACAAACATAGAAAGCAAAAAAAGACGATGCATTTACATGGAGTCATTAAACTCCATGTAATTTAACCAAAACAGTTACTCTCCACTCATATACTGAAATTATTTTGTATCATTCTGACAGGAGAAAATCTGTTATCATTACATAGACATTTTAGAAGTAAGAAAAATCAACCTGAAAACTAAACCCCTGTTCAATCTATTTCTTTTTTACTTTAAATTCCAGAGCAACTAAGAGTTTATATCCTCTAACAATTTGCCAGTGCTCACAAAATATGTAAAATTCCAAATCTTCTTTCCATTCATTTTCAATAGCACACAATAGAGTATAAAATGAGTTGTAGGAAACTACAGCCTCAGAAACACCTGGAGAAAACAAAGTACCTGGAAACATCTATCTAACATTTGGATAAAGATTATGGCAATGATCCATGTATCCACTAAGCATTTTGTTGAACTCGCAGCCCTACTTATAAAGTCACTTACTCTAAGACTGTATTTTAATTCTTTGAAGTATGCAACACATAGTACTTGTCATCATCCTTCTATTTGTGTTTAAAATTCCAAGAACTAGGATGAACACCTCACTAAAAACTGAAGAGAACATATATAGGAATTTAAATACTCTGGGGCTTGGCATTCTGCAGATGCCAGGCTTACGAAGGGGCTAGAAAGGAGCAAAGTGATGAGAAAATGAGGAAGTAGAGTTCATTAGCTTAATTTTCATCAGTACACACCATAAAAAGCATAGTAATGCAGGTCTTTGTAGACCTTTTCTATGCAACTACATAACAGAGACTGAAAGACCAGTGCACTCATGCTCCACATTCCCTTCACTGCAAAAGCATTACTCTTGGGAAGAAAGGCAGCACGGGAAGAATAACCTCCCAACATGCAAGTTGTGGGGCCAGCCTGAAGTCTATTCCAAAGTTTTAAAACAAGGAGAACAGCAGGTTAAGCCAAAGCAATACTGAGTCCTACAAAGCAGGTAAGGAAGAAGCAGCCAAGAAAGAAACACACAGATTTGAGGATGACAAATCACTAAGGGCTCAGCTACTGCCTCCTGGATAGATTCTTCTAAATGGGAGGAATGAATGGTGAGAAGAGAGGCAGAAAAGAATGCTGTAATAAACCCCTCAACACTGACACTGCAATTCATAAATAAAGACAACCATAGCAGTAATAATCAGTAGTAAGGAAGCCACAAGCTGGTTCATGTAACAGAGAAGCCCAGAAGAGGGGTTTGGCTGGAGGTGTTTCAGTCTTCTTTACTGAGGCAGTCACAGTAATCAAGTCACAGTTTAACAGCTCCCACCTCCAACACCCACCTTCCCCAGTGGTCTGTTTCCTTCCCATCATGTTCTCTTTGGATTTAATTTAAAATTTATTTTGGTTCTCCTTGCCTCAAAACAGCTTCAACAGCCCTTATTCTTTTTCTGTGAAAAAAAAA
>WAAE01025177.1:0-45429 GCA_013400495.1 Nicator chloris | reverse complement strand
ATATAATTTATACATGCTAATTTTCCAGGTTAAGTAGAGGCAGGCACATATGCTGTTATCCAAGTCAGGCCAGTAATTCCTGTCACAGAATACATGATACATGATGACACTGAGTGCCTTTTAATCCCCACATATAAATGCTCTTCAGCCTCTTTTATCAAACCTATTTTGGATCCAGCTCATGCCTTACAAAGCAAAAAGGAAAGATCTGTTTGTTTACAGTCCAGTATGATTTTACAGCATTCTGCTTTTGACTGGCAAAAATAAGTCTGTATGCATATTATCTACTGATGTAAAGAGCAACCCGTTCAATCTAGTCCACTCCCCTTCCATGTAGCAAAATCCAACATTAGTATTTCTCCAATTTAATTAAGTGAAAATCTTTTAACTACCTAAAACTTCAGAGACTGGAAGGTATTTTTAGCTTTCATCTTTATCCTTCTTTCTGGTATATTTTCATAAAAAAGGAATGGAATTTTTTTTCCTGCTTAGAGAAAACGTTTGTTCATATTTGACTTAATTCGGTGTGCTAAACATTTATTTAGGACAATTCTAAGGTGCTATAAGCAGAAGATACATTTTCTTCATAATTCCAAGGCTTCCCCCCAAAAAGCAATTTTGACAAGTGTGAAAAAGGCTGCTACCCCACTCATCATTCACTTGCTCACCAGGATACTGTCAGTATTTCTAGATTTGATCTTCAGCTTTTAGGTGCCATTCCCAGCCATGCCATTCTGCATTTTTAGCAATCTCTCACGTTTTTTGTCTGTTGCCTCTACATGTTAATGTGGGAGTTTCTGAGTCACAAAAGCTCTATTTGTGTTTTTACAAGGTTTCAATGTCGTATAAAGATTTCCAAAGGCAACTTCAGCAAAGATTCTAAACTCATAAAGCAACTGCTCAAAAATTTTTGTATTAGCAAGCTTCTAATATAAAGTGGTCTTTTTAACACTTCAGTTCCTGGAGTTCGCTTAGAGTTTTATCTCTAAAGCCTGCCACTAGAAATAATGTTTACACCTGTGGAGAGTTTGGGGGAAAATCTCTCATTCCAGCAAGGTTTTCAGCATCCTGACACCTCAGGGAACTCTGAGAGATACACTATTAATGGAGTCCTCCAGCAAAATTGGAAATTCCTCTTCCTGCTTATCAAAGCTTTTCTTTTAACATACTCATTTAAATATCCATACTGGGTGGTGGCAGAGGTGGGCATTACAAAAAGGAAATTTAAAATTAAATTTATATTTTAGTAAAATTGTAGCTTTTATTTGTTAATTTACAGCTAACCTAACAAGAGCACTGAAGTACAAGTAAAAGTATACAAAAGACATCAGGATGTAATGACCATTCGGAGTGATTCTAAGTCATGAGAAGTCCATAATATTATTGGCAATGTGAAAGTGCAATTGTAGGTGGAAAAGAAGCTGGTAGCAATGGCAATGTTCTGGTAATAATAATCAGGGTCACCTGAGTTCAAGAGCAGGATAAAGATAAGCAGCAGATAATTCTAATGCCTAACGTTTCTTCTCAACTCAAGTAGTTGAAACCTTGAATTTTTGGACAGGGCAAAAGTAATCTAAATTAATCTAGAAAATAACTTTGTCAGAATGTGTAGGGGGGTGGGCCAGGAAGCATTTGTCAAGCACTTAAAAGATGAGAATAGCAGAGCAAATTCAGCTCTAAGGGGACAATGCATATTAATGAAACATGGAAAGAAAGGCAGAAAGGAGCTGCCAGGATGCTTCCGATAAAAAGCTGTAAGAGGGGAAAATATATCATGTACTGCTGTGAGCGTCAAATACAGGTATCTGTCTGCCCCATACGAAGTTACAGGAAAATTAGTCTATTTTAAGTCCTAGAAGACAGCAAAACTGCAGCAAGTAAATGGTCATTTACAGAGATTCTCACTGGATATTCAGTTGTTAACTACTTATGAGCTCATTCCCTCTTTGTATCAAATACTGTTTGTCCAAACCACCATAAAATATTGAACTGAATTTAAAAAAGGAGATGTTGAAAAGCATTACAGCCATGTTACTGGAAAGAATTACTTTTTCTGCTTTTGACTGGAAATACCTCTTTCAAGCACTGTAAAGAGATTGGCTTTTAGCAGTCTGTGGCAACAATCATTAAACCGTATGTTGCTTAGATTTAAAATCTCTGCACCATAAACAAGACATTTTTTGTAAAGGTAAAATACTGTCATGCCAAACAGACATTCAAAACAGACATTACCTTGTTTAAAGCAACAAGTTTTTTGGAGACTGACACAAAAGGATGGCTTTCTCAATAATGTTTTTCACTCATCAGTAGGTTTTTTAATTATCCACTGACATGCCATTTTTAAATATTTAAGCAGGAGACATTGGCTTTTGCAGATCTATAAAGTACTAGGAGCATATAAAAGGACATAAAAATACAACGTACATGGGAGTTCTTCAAGATTCACATTGATAGCATCCAGAAACTAGAAGGGTAACTCATACTGGTAGCATAACTGAGAATTACCATTTCACACCCTGCAAAGTTAGGCACTGAAACCAATGTTGCCTGTACCTGCGGTGTTACTGTCATCTACCCCAGCTCTAAAGGGAAAAAGTAATAGATTCACAAAGTAATAGATGAGAGGCATTAACAGATGCCATCTCTTTGGGGGCCTCATTAACTGTTTCTCCACACAGAAAGTGTTCTTGTAGCACAAGGAGATAATGTCACAGTGTGGCATCTGCAGAGATCACTGAAGTGCAGTATCACACACCACCTTAGTGTCAGGATTTGAAGTGTTAAAGTGCAATCTTTTGCACAAGATGGTTGTCTATCCAGTGATAAGCATGGCTTTCACAGAGATGCTGGCTTGTGACACAGGCGTGGATGCTAAACTATTGTCATTTATGGTGAGCGCTTTCATGTCTTCCAGCACAGCCAACCAAAGTTACTTTAGCTTTTCATGATGATTTGTTCACTGCTAATAATGTCTTAAACATATTCCATTGCTTAGATGGCACAGTCCCTGCCATGCAGATAATATACTCTCAGGTCTGACAGATTTCAGTGAAGGCTTACATCTTTGCCTGCGAGTCTGCATCAGGAAAGAGGCGTAAAGGGTGCAGCCACCCGGGAGCTGGGCAGGCCTGCAGCTGAGTAGGGCACCCCCAGCAAAACAGAGCCCTCAGCAGAAGTGAAGGCTGTGAGCCAGAGGCATGTCACCATCCTGCAGAGGCTGGGCAGTGGCACAGAAGGGTGCAGGACACCAGCACGGGAGTGACAGGTTGTCCCCATGCGGGTCACACCACCTGAGGCACGTGGGGAGCAGATGCCCTTTCGCTATGTCCTTCCTCTCTGCTGGCTCCTCTCTCAGTTCTAGCACCCATGCCCCTGCTTGGCTCAACAGATTCCAACCTGAGACTCATCAGTGTGCAGGACAGAGAGCTGGGAAGGGCTGGCCTTGTCAGAAAGACAGAGTCATCAGGGAGGTAGAAGAGAAAGGCACTTGAGCTTGTCATCTGCGCTAAATCAGGTTAAGGGGGAAAAGGAGCAACTGGGGAGGAGCTGACTGAACATGTCTTCCAAGGATTTCAGCTGTGGAAACTCATCCCAGGAGAAGGCTGAATGTTTGCAGAGATGGCAGGTCTGATTGCAGCACTCTCATCTCTGGCATGTGCAGCTCCCATTCCAACCATACACATGCCTTGGAAGAGCAACTGTGTTGAGACTGCCAGCTCTCAAGAGGGAAAAAACAACAATGTGCAGAATATATGACAGGACTTGTTGGTCTGAAAGGCATGGGAGATCCCAGACATATGAGACAGAACAGCTCTGCAAAATAATTTGGTATGTGCTCCTCCGCCTGCCAAACCTCTTGATGTTTTGTGAATGAGTCCTGTTAGCTACTCACACATACTTCAGTGAAGGAATTATTATTTCCTCTGCTTGTTTAGCACACCATCCCCTTTGCATTGTCTGGGTAATGTGCATAAATAAACCCCATAAAGTAGATCTCTTCCATCTTGTTTATAGGAGTATGATGGAGTGATAGATTCATGGAATTTAAACCACTTTGTCCCATCAAAAAGTAAAAATACACCAAAGTAATCTCTTAAGATTTTTTTTAAATATTAACTCAGTCTTAGGGTTTTTTTTTTATGGTACACGTACAAAAAATCTCCCACAAGACTAGATAGAAAAGTGCAGATGTCATTAATAATATGATGACCATCTGTTCATCTGTTTTGTCTTTAGGACAATTTTTTTAAAAATCAAAAATTAATCCATTGCACATTGTTGTTGAGCTCTTTTTCTTTACAATGACTTTATGGCTGTGATTCCTTTTCTTGTAGTTACAGAAGGAGGGCCTTTGGCAGCCCCTCACGTATGCACAAAGACAGTGTCAGTAAGTCTGTGGAGCTCGATGCTGTTTACAGAAAGGCAATTTTCACATGCAAAATTTTTTGAGGGTCAAATCTTTCCAATTACAATATAAACCTAGTGCTTTTTAAATGTTACTAAATATTCGTAACAGTGTTTGAATGTGGTACAGTTATTTCTATCTGAACAGTCTTGGAAGTAATGCATTCTAAAGCATGTAGACCTGGACCATGCAAAGACATCAGGTTTATTAGAAAGAAAATACTTTTCACTGCAATGAATGAGAAGTGTTTTGAAATCTGCTTCTTTTTTAGGCAGTAGATGCTTTTATAGTGTAATTGTTTCATTTTTTAACTCACTGTGTTAGCCTTTTTTTCCAACCACTTCTCAGCAAGCCAATGAGCTGGAAAGTGCAAACAGCTTCGGAGTGGAACTCCAACAGCAGCAGTAGAAGAGTCAGGAAAACAGCAAATTCCCTAAAGTAGGGGCAAGAAAAAAACTCACAAGAAGTTCCTTTCCATCTTCTTAAAATACTAGTACACAATTCCTCCACATTCTCGAGATGTCTACCCATCAAGCTAAGTCTGAAAAGAGTTGTTCATTGACCATACTCTAAATGACCCGTTTGTCTTTTCCAGAGTTTCCCAGTGCCAGGACAATGTCTCCCAGATTTTTAGATTTTTGTGGGGACAAGCAACTCTTCGAAGGTGCAAATACGCGCACTCATGCAGAGAGTTCCTGCGACTGCAGTGGCTTCTAATCTTAGAGAGAACTGTCTAGTCCCTCTCACACACTTCCAGGGCTCCAGCTGCTTCCTGTGCTTTAGCTGTTAAATTCCAGCACACTGACCTGGAGTTGACATTGTGGAAACACAATGAGATCCATTCTTCTGTCTCGGACAAATTATGCATGTAAAACCCCTGTTAACTGAAAGGAGAATAGACCCCTTTAGGCCTGGCCTGACAAGGCTCCTTCGAATGCTTACAGCACTTTTCAGTGAACTGTGTTGAGGATGGAGAATGCTTTCTCCCTTCCCTCTCCTTCGCTCCTTCCCCCTTGCAGAAATCCATAGCAGCATACCTACCACCTCTCATCTGTAAAAGGCTCCGGAAAACTACCTTTATTCTTGACATCCAGTTTCATCTCTCCCTAACTTAGATGGAGACACACTTTTTGTTTTAATGCAATTAGTATTCACTCCTTCATTTTTCTGTCCACTTGCCCCATCCAAATACCAAGTGGCTTTGTTGAAGGTGACAAATGAGGTTCTCCAAGATCATCTGTTTTATGTTAGTAGATATGCCTGATAACTGGGAGACAACATGGTTATAGACAACATGGTTTACTCTGAGTCAAAATTATAAACAGTGCATACAAAATACATAATTTCAGGCTAGCAATTCAGTGAGACTCTGTAGCTGCCAATGAGACAAGTGGCATCCATCTCACATATAACTGACGTGATAATATTTCAGATAATTCCTAATTTTGATCTATGCTATTGCCTTCTATAAGTTCCAGATGTTACATTGTAGCACCACACCAATAAGAGTACAGCAAAGCAAGCCAACTGGTTACGACAAACAAAAAAATCCAACCTTTTGGATTAATTAATCCTTTCTCAGGCTTCTTCTTTCTTCCAGGGATTTAAACTCTTGCACTGTGATTACCCAGATTTCTAATCCTGGCCCCTGTAAAATCAGAGGTTTTATTTGATGGGCAGAAACAACCATATAATAGTTATAAGAAGGATTTTATTTAGCATTCTCTGAAGCAGATAGAAGTTCCCCTATTGTCCTCGATGGCTTTGGATTCAAGCTCCAAGAAGGTATTAAGGATAGAAACATTATTTTTGATGCTAGATAATAACAATGTAGGTTAAGATAACTTTTAACAATACATTGGTTATTATTCAAACAATATATTTATAAGAAAAAAGTAGCAACCAGTGATTTATTCTCTGAATTACTTGGAAAAAGTAGGATGGGAGCTTTTTTTTTTTTAATGGGAGAACAACTTAGGTAAAATATCTTGTTTTGTTGGTTTATAATACTATAATACAAAAAGTTGTGTAAAGTAATACAATATTGTAATATACAAAAGTTGTATAATGTAATCATTTAGTGTTTATTTTATTATGTGTACCTTCTACTCAGAGGGTTGGCATTATTGTTCCTAACAGTGATGGATACAAGCAGATCATGCCCTATGACCTCTACCATCCCCTTCCTCGGTATGTAAAACAGTCAACCAGATTCTAGGCTTAACAAATCCATTTTCTTTTTCTGTTATTCTTCTCTGTACTTCTGCTTTGCTCTCACGCTAAATTAACAGATGCTGCTTTTCTCTTGCTCTGGACTCTTACAGATTAATGTAGAGGTGTTCAAGTGCTAACCTGTTGTAGTAAATTCTGTCAATGCAGAACTGAAATTATAGCCTATCTGAAGGAAAAATGCAGGTTTGTTGAGTGTGTGGTCCCTTTCTTTGTCTCATTCCTCAACCCCACTTTCCCTTTTCTCTCACAACTTTCCTTTTCTTGCCCTTTACTCCTCTCTGAACAGAACTATAATCTGTGGCTTTGTTATGAACCACAAGATTTTCTCTTCCTCACCCCCATTTTGCTTCTTCTTGCATGCCTATAATTTGTGAGATTTTGGATTTTGACAACGTTAGTGTTGTTTTCTGATCCTACAAACCCATGCTAATGCTTTCCCCAGGGCCATTAATTCATTGGCTTTTCTAAGAAATAGGTGATCAAGGCAGGAATAGGCTCAAGACCTGATTTTTGTCATTAATTATCTCACAATTAAAATTTCTTTAATGTAAGACTCAAGATTCTCATGGAAATAATCAGATGAGTAATTATTCTGAAAGCAGTGAATAAGACTGTTGATGATAAAAATGTTTGATAGCTGGAGGATAATAATCTCTGGGTTTTGAAATACTGCCTGGACATGCAAAAGTATTGTGCTGTGTTTTCTTCTTCATTAATTTATTGTGTCATGAACTATGAAATCACAGAAAGAACCCTCTAGACAACTTGATAGTCTCATCCAGGTGAGGAAACAACCTCTCTCCAACTATATTGAGGCCTGATGCACAGAACTTTCAGCATCCGTGTGCAAATGCAGTGTTTTCACACTCCATAGTCTCCAGTGAAATCATGGACCAGCCTTAAACTGAGTAAGACGAGGAGGAGAACAACTTACTAGCCAAGCATTGTGGCTGCCATTCGTGCTCAAACCCTTCAACATCTGTGCCATTAGGACTAGGCTATTCTCCTCCCGGATAAATGCTTCTTTCATGTGCACATAGTCATTCTCACCAAATATTTGTGAGATACACTGATGAAATATACCTACATCTAATTCCTTGTTTTCTGGAAAACATTTTTCTTTGTTATTTATTAAAAAAAAAAAACCCACATGCATACCTCCCAGCCTCAAAAGTTAAACCAGTTAGTAAGGAATATAGAAGCTAAAATACAAATACAGGGTTTAACACTCCACCTGTAAAAAGAAAAATATTTTGTTTCGGCTGTGTAGAAAGGGCATGAACATTGACAAAGGACAGAGAAAATTTTGTATCAGAAGATGATTCAACAGCACTTAATAGTGGAGAGAGAAGAGGAAAAGGGAAAAGGGAGAGGCGAGAGGAGAGGTTCGGAGAGGGGAGGNAAGGGGGGGGGGAAGGGGGGAGGGGGGGGGGAGGGGGGGGGGGGGGGGGAGGGAGGGGAGGGGGGGGGGGGGGGAGGGGGGGGGAGAGGAGAGGAGAGGAGAGGAGAGGAGAGGAGAGATCAAAGGACTGAGACTATTTCTCAAGCTGTTCTGGATTATGGTCTCACCCTGCAACTGTCCCTTTGCATCCACTCTTCCAGCCTCACTACTCTCTGCAGCTACTTCCCCTCTTCTCTCTCTGCCAGACTCCCACCTGTGCTCCTGTGAACCCACAAACAGGGCTCAACTCTTCCTCCATCACCCTGACAGGGAAAACACTGCTACGTGTGTTTCCTCCAAAGCTCAGAGGCAGCTGAGGAGGCTGGCATGAGACAGGGCCAAGTCAGAGGGCTAAAAATGTCTTTGCTCTGAACTTGCACAGTTTAGGAAAACCAACCAACCAAACAAACAAACAAAAACCCACACAAAACAACATACTAAATTTTAAAAATAAACAAACAAAACCCAAGCCAAACAAAAAACACCAAATCCATCCCAAAACAAAACACAACAAAACAAAAAACAACTAACCAAACCAAAGAAACTCTGGTTTGATTGCATTACCTGCCTGAGACCAGCATCTAATACCAGGGACAGAGGAGTGATAAACATTCCAGAAGCAGAGAACAAATCTGTGAAGGCATCTTTGCAAGATTTCCCTGCTGCAACTCCTCAGCCTTGTATTTTATCACCAAGATGGAAATGTATAACTTCTAATGCACCACCAACTCTTTTGACAAATCCTCAACTAATGTTGCATTCTTACAAAACCTGAGAACCGAACTATCTACTATATTTAAGCTACTTGAACTCACTAAGGTTGCCTAAGGCACCTGGAAACTTGTCCCAAAGACTTCAGGAAACTCCCTGGTGCCATCACTTTTTAAGGCTAGGAAAAAATGGCTCAGGTGGGCTGCAGCAAATTTTTCAGTTAATGCAAAATTCAGTTTGGGGCCTCTTGTTTGTGGTAGTAAGAAACCCAGCTTTATGTTGGGGAACTTGTTCTGCAGAGCCAAAGGAAAGCCAAAGGAAACACATTTAAGTAGAAGTATTCCTAAAATTACATCTTTCTGAAATATGTGGCTTATGATCAGCACACAATGATGCCTGTGCATGGTGTAAAAATGCACTCCTAGTGGTAAGTCATAGAATTAATCAGTGGCTTTACTACTCATCAACAACTTTTAATTTAAGCCATTCCACACTGAGTTTTATGGTGCTACTGGACAGTAGCCAGGTGAGGGTATTGCCAGGTATACTGGGGCTGATATGTAGAAAATTAGACAGAAAGACAAGCATTTTTCATATTGCTCAACAATCTTGGGGATCCTGTGTTTGTTACTTAACAAAAATATTTCCTTTGTTTTAAGTGAGAGAATAAAAGTCCTCATCTTCGCTTTCTTTTACTTCCTGTCTGAAGGAGGAAACAGGTGGGGCGTTTTTCATGAAAACTATTCTTTGAGGTCAAAAACTGAAATCTTCTGACCAAAATCATTGTTTCAAACAGTATTTTTAATATCCTTATGAAAAAGACATTTGCCTTGTGGGGTAAAAAATGACTTGATGAAATGTTTCCAGGTAGGGAGAACACACATACTTCTGTGCCTCAGTCATGCACAGTAATATACAGGAACAGCCACACTGGATCATGGGAATGGTCCCACACCCAAGCTGTGCCAAGGGCTTGAACATAAGAGAGGCAACACCAGACTGTTTTGTGTGGACAGACATGTATATGTATAAAGGAATACATATCTTATAGCATATGCATTACTAAAAAAAGGATTATTCTCATTAGTATGCATAGCTTTTCAGAATGCATATATTGTCCTGAGGATTTTTCATTACATTCTCAAATGGCACTTGTAGAGAAAAGATGATTTCTCAGCTCCTGTCACTGCCCTAACTGTAAGGAAAATGGTCCATCTGGTTCACCCATCACAGGACATGTCTCTTACTAGTATAATCACTTTTTGGTAATTTCCTCTTATCTTTCTTTCGTTTTTCTCTACTGAGTTGCTTCCTTGGAAAAAAACACTGCTCTTTCCCTTTATGTTCTGCAAAAGGGGCATCAGCCTCAGAGCACACTGAGTTTCCTGTGATTTGTAGCAAAGATTTCTCAGAATATGAGAAATTAAGAAAATATTATAATTCCATCAATTAAAAAGAAGAGAAAAAACCCAACTAAGTTAGCAGTATTTAGATTTTCTGTGGCAGCAGTAATTGGATTTGTGGGAGAGAGGAGATTTCATATTATTAACTGTGACATAGAAAACACCAGCCTTGAGCACACTTTGCTGCTGTGGACACTTACGAAAATACGTGGTTAGTTTTTACTGATGTTACCCAGGTGAAAAAACCAAACCAACCAAACAAACAAACAAAAACCCCCACAACCAAACAATAAGCCCATGCAAACAAACAGCCTTGCAGATAGCAGTTTACGCATTTGGGGGGTACAGGTGAGGGTGGGAGCAGCAAGGGTAATGTTTCCTGATGCCTCTTTGTTTTCCCAGATGGGAAAGTACACCCTGGACTGCCTGTTCCTCTTCCTGTGGAGGGGGCATTCAAAGCCGCAGCATCTCCTGTGTGGAAGAAGACATTCAGGGGCACGTCAGCCCTGTTGAAGAATGGAAATGCATGTATACTCCAAAGATGCCTGTTGTCCAGCCTTGCAATATATTTGACTGTCCAAAGTGGCTTGCTCAAGAATGGTCTCCGGTAATCGACTTAGTTTTGTTGCTTTTGTATTTAACACATTAGGAAAAATATCTTAAATTATAGTTTAGTGAGCTTTTGGAAGTAGGAACATTTACTGTTCTCTCTCATTACAAACACCTGTTTTAAATTATGATATTTGTCTAACTGCAAAGTAACCACTCAGGAAAAATATATTAATAAGATGAATATGAGCAAGGAGAATGACGGAAAAATAAATCAGCTCTGTAACATTAATTTGTGACCTTCTACTAACAATAGACTGGAAATGTAAGTGAAATGCACAAAAAAAAAAACAACAAACCCATAAGCATGTAATAGTATTTCTGTATTACAATATTTCAGCCATAAACTGATACTCAAAAACAGTGAGAAATTTCAAGAAACACATAAATCTGTATATGACTCTGCTCTTTGATACCTGTATTTGGCTGTTCCTTGCCTTTCCTTCTGTATGAGAATAAATGTCTTGGAAATGTCCTTCCACAAAAGTGCTGAAATATTTTAACTTTGTGCATAAAGACTTAGGTTGAATATAATTTCTCACTACCCCAGTTTCTCAACAAGTAAATTGTGCTTTAGAAGCTAGGCTAGCATTCCTACAGATGAGGTGTTCTTGACTGATTGCAAAGTGTTTGCTGACTTCCAGATGAAAGCTGCTGTCAAAGAGCAAAGTAATATTGGTAACATCCACAGCGCTTCCAACTGATTGGTAGTTTTGATCATCTGTGCAACCAATTTTGAAACAATCTGTTCAGGGGGTAAAAATTGATGAACCAGAGCAAAAATAAATTAAAATAAAACAAAAACAAAAAACACCTTAAGAAAATGACTGAGGGAAGAAAGCCCAATAGTTTTCCATTCTCTTTGGTGCTTTTTTCTGGAATAGCTGAGTGTAACCCCGGTTGACGCATAGGCCCCGGTACTTTGTCCAAGCAAAACAGAGTGGCTCCAAATGAAACTGACAGGGTGTTACTGAGCATATCCAATCCGAGTCAGCTGGCTACAAGCCAAGTAGACAACATTGCAAGAGTGACACTGCGAGAGAAGTCCAGTGGCTAAATGTCCAAGTCAAGTAAATGTTCTGAGCAAAAAGGCAAAAAAATTTCTGTCACTTTTATGCCTTATCCATAATTACCAAATACTATTAATACTTTCTTTTCAAGGTTGGGTGTTTCTGCATCATATTTGGCTCTCTGATGTTGCATATTCCCCATATACTGATCAATTCTATGTGTGACTTTTTTTTCTCTTGTTGTCTCCTTTCATTTTTTTTTCAATTCAGTGCACTGTGACCTGTGGGCAAGGACTCAGATACCGTGTGGTCCTTTGCATTGACCACAGGGGGATGCATACAGGAGGCTGTAGTACTAAAACAAAGCCCCACATAAAAGAAGAATGTGTCGTGCCCACTCCTTGCTACAAGCCCAAAGGTAATTAGGCAGAATGTTACTCATAAATTTTTCAGAGCTCTTCCATGTTCAGCTGTTTTGTTTTGCTGCTGGCATCACTGTTTCCACCCGCACTGAGTTATGATTTTGCACCTGTCTGTTCCTGTCTGCCTGCCAGCAGCTTGGAGTGAGTGCTGACCTCTTTCATTTTACAAGCTTTGGCCTTTTCATAGTTAATTTGTGGTCCAGCAGACTAAGCAATGGAAATGTAAATTTGGCTATATTTTCACTGTTTGCATCTGAGCTAAATTTGCCCTGTGTTTTAAAGTAAATTAAAATGAAATATATAAACAACGCCTATGGTAAATAAATGTAACTGTAATTACAAAAGTGCCTGTTCATAACTTCTAGCATGAAACAAATCAGAAGCAAGCATATTTCATCATGAGGTTCTTCTTACTATCTAGGCTGCAATTTCTCAGACAGAAACATAGCATATTATTCAACAATTTGTATAGTAATATTATCTTACTTGGTCCTCAAACAGAGCATAATACTGGGATAAAAACCTCATGGTTTGTTGAAAGAAGGAGGAAATATTTCTGCGTTTGTTTGGAGGTTCTTATGGAATGGGAATATTAGAAAGAGACCTGGAGACTGGGTTGGATTAACAGGCAGTAGCCAGGTGCAGCAGACACGTGTGTTTGGTGGTTTTCACAGGTATATGAGCATGCATGGGACCATGCATGTATACAGCTCTGTTGTTACCACTTCTGTGCCCATATGCTGACTAACTTATGGAAAGCTCTGGGCTAGAGCAATTCATGTGGACTCAGCTTTTCTAAACTGAAGATATCCACTCTGCTATAAGAAGAAAACAATTCCTTTAAAAAAAAATAATTGTTATCTTGAAACAAGGGCACTTTTTATGAAGCCCTGTAATATAGGACTGGTTCAGGATCTTGTGCTCTTCTAAGACGGAACAGTGAAACATGTAATTTTAATTTCTGCACATGCCAAGTTTCAAGATTCCAGTTTATCATGACCGTAAGAATTCACAGTATCTGCCAGGCACCGGAGTGGTGAAGCCCAGACATGGAGCCTTTGGGAAGTAATGAGTATGTGTGCACTGTATTTTACTGGCCAATATGAGCTTACCCCTTCCACCTTCCAAGATGTAAAAAGAAACATGCAAAAAAAGGCCCTGTGACAGTGTTAGCATGACTTTGATATTCAGTGGGTTTGAATCATCATACAGATCATTATAAACTATCATCATACAGATATTCAGTGGGTTTGAGCTCATTCAGACAGCTGGGGCTTTTGGGGCATTGTAGGTTTATGGTGTTCGTAACACAGGTAGTACAAGATCCAGTCTGCCAGCATCATACGGTGTTAACAAAATGCAGCAAAACACAAAAGATCTTGTGTTGCAAACCATCCAAACTGACTTCTGCTTAGGATGCAAGGCCAGCTAGGAAAGCTTTGCTTACCTCTATCTGTCATGAATTGTCTTCAAATGGGAATTGTGAGGGAACAAGGTAGATTACTCCTTGCTGGCAACCCACCCTTGCAAGAGCATGACATCTTTACCGTGCATAACATCTTGTGCTGCCCTTTGCAGCACATACATAATTAATTTCTGATTGTGGAGAGTTACTTCCTTCTTCCATTTTTTTCTCATGGAACGAAAAGTTCTGTGCAAAGCTTGGCTTAATTAAATTTAGTTTTCCTCCTCATCTTTGTTCTGCAACACTCTCACAGTTCTCCCTTCATAATGCAAGAGGTAATGTTTGAATATCCATATATCTGAAGGCTGAGCAGTGGTTTCAGAAGTGTTGGACTAGATGGTATCCAGAGGTGTCATACAAATCTAATTATTCTGTTTATAGACTAGAAATATGTCCTTTTTATTTCACACAACTAGAGTTAGAAATTGTAGAGCAGTAGGGGTAATGAAGTGCCTCTGATCTATTGAATTATTTAGTCCTAGACTGGTTTTTTTTTCTGCAGCTGGATTAGCACAAAGCAGAAAACAATCTTCCAAGCTGACAGAAGCAGCAAGGCAAAAAATGTGGAAATCTCTCTTCTCTTAACACACTTTGCAAAACAGAAATAGAAGGCAAATTGTTCACATAATTTATTTCATTTTAGTTTATTCAAGCTCTAAGGCACTTTATGTTGCACCAATAATGGGAAAAAAGAGGATATCACTAGATTAAATAATAATTTTCAATTTTTATAGAGAATGTATATTCATCTAATACAATCTTCTGTGTAATATAAGATATACGTGTTTTTACTGGAAATGTTTTATAAAGAAAAGATCTACTTTAATCTGCAAAGGTAAAAATTTTTCCTTAATTTATGTTAGAAGTGGTTTTTGTTCATATTTCAACATCAACATTTCTAATCCTCTAACAAATTTTACAGTGAAGATGATAAGTAACTACACCTGTAAAAAAAGGAAGGTTATTTAAAAAGTCAGAAAATGGGCTATGTTAGACAATAATTTTGCTTTTCACAAGCACTTCCATCTAAGCAAAAAAATCACAGTAGTACTATGTGACTTTCCAAAACCCATAAAAACAAACTGTAGAATATACAAATAGAAATATTGCCTACATATTCCGGATGAGTAGTAGAAATTAGACAAACCTAAGAGCTGTGATGGCAAACATTCATCCTTAAATGGCACTAATATGTTAGATCAAGAGCTTGGCAAGCTGTTTTTAAGATAGAGGAATAGTAATTCTATTACTGTCCCTCTTTTCTTCAGTTAATAACTTGCTCCAAGGAAATTTGCATTACTAAAGTCGCAGTAGCTGTGCAGTCAAATTGTAGGTCATTTTTCCTCTGTGGTACAACTGAGAGATGTGAAATGTTCATTGTTCTGCACAACACAGTCACTGAAAATTCCTGACGATTCTGAATGATGTTGACCTGCTCCCGTTGGCGACTACAAGTCCATCCTTACACCAACCCGAAAGGCTTAGGTGATTTGTGAGCGGAAAATAGATTTGGCTCTGGTCCTCCTCAGTGGTCTGAGTCTCACTGCCCTTCGCGGTTTTTTCCCCTGATCCCAGCCCAGAATGTTCTGTTGAAGTGCAGAGCTCCCTCTCAACTTGTAGTGCCAAATTTGCTCTTGCAAATTTTACTCCTGCAGAGCTAAAACAGCTCTGCTGCCTTCAGCTCAACTACTCCACTCTGACACTGCATGAAAGTGGAGTTTGGCTTGCAAAGCAGCATGGCCCTGCACTTCCCAGAGCAGAGCAGCTCATTACCCTGTGCGCACATCCTGGAGGGGAAGAAAAGCAGCTCCACTGTTTTCTATCAGGAATGACAGACAAAGTATCAAGTTCTTTTTTTTTAAATCCACATAGCTGATGAACAGATAAACAGAGTTGAAAATCATATCTGGGCCATTTAATTATAGATTTCCTGTTGTATCACTCATCAAAGCAGGATTTTCTTTATTTTTGTTATCTACCAAAACTGAGCTCAGCATGTCTTCTGAAATTTAAAGGTAAATACAGAGACGTTACACATTTTGCCGTGTGTAATGAAGGCCTGTTACACTTGCAAGTTTCCCTCCAAAAAAGTACTTTCCAAAGTGCCTACTTTTACAGTCTTGTTGTTTAGCCTGAAAGGTGACAATTTTAATTTGCCTGCCTGATTTTAGAGCACTATAGCCCTTCTACCTGCAACAGTGAAATACCTGGCCACGTAGTCTTGTAAGTGGTATAGTCCAGGTGATGAAAGAGTTTGTTTCTCTCTCCTGCGTTCTCATTTCTCTTTTCCGTCTTTTTGCTTGGCCTCCACGTGTGTGAAGGCACCCACACATCGCACGCACGCTTGGTGAGCACAGGGAGGGTGGCACACACAGCAGTGCTACATGCTTCCTATTTTCACATGCTTGTTTTTGCTCCATAGAGAAACTTCCCGTGGAAGCAAAGTTGCCATGGTATAAGCAGGCTCAAGAGCTGGAGGAAGGAACAGCCGTATCTGAAGAACCCTCGTAAGTCTCAAAAATGTGCTTACAACAGGTTCTCATTATGTGATCCTGAGCAGCTGTGGTTGCTCCTTCCCTGGGGGTCTGCAAGGCCAGGCTGGAGGAGGCTCTGAACAAGCTGGTCTAGGGGAAGGTGTCCCTGCCCACGGCACGGGGATTGGGAACTAGAGAATCTCTGAGGTCCTTTCCAACCCAAAGCCCTCTGTGATTCTATGTTTCCATGTGGGAACCTGGGACTTGCAGAACCAGCACAATCTCTTGTATGTGTTTGGCTTCTGTTAGGGTGTAAGGATGAACCCAACCGTGTGGAAATCCATGGTCTTAAGGCTGTATCATACTTAGGAGTGAAGATACAGATTTCAAGAGGGTAAATGCAGATTTAACTCAAGCAAATATACACATTTTCTGTAAGGTCATTACAAGAATATAATAGTAAAAGTGCATCCACCTATGTATTTATGTGTTCTCTATGACCACTATACCTTCACAGCTCAGCAGTTTTATTCTCAATACCCCTGTGAAGAGGCAAAACAAAGCAGCCAGTGATCAGTGATCTTGCCTTTTCCCCCAAGGAAATGCATAGTAACAGCAAAAAAAAGTATAAATTTTAGCAGAAAATAAACTAGAATCCTGTGATGCATACCAGATAAGCCTGGAGCACTGAGACTGAGAAATTATAAGTACTCTTGTTTTATTGTAAATACTTATTACATTTTAGATGTTTTTGTCTGAAACTGTGAAAAATCCATGCTAATATTGCAACTTCCAGCGTTCATCAATATCCAGTTCCTTGTATCTAAGCTCATGGCATTTTTTATTACAACTGACACCATGTATTAGATTGAAAAACATAGTTATGCAATATAGTTGCAGTTTTGGCATGATTACTCTGAATTGAAGTAATTAGAAACTGGGGCATTAAAAGAGAGCTGGAAACATATGTAGTAAGTCCTTCAAATTTAAAAAAAATCCAGCCATACGTATAACTACTTATATATGTATACAGACTATATGGATATATAAAACAAATATATGTATACAGAAGCATTTATGCACACATATACACAGACAAATGTACATTCATATGTGTTTATATATATTAGTAGCAACTATCACATAGAGATCTTTAACTCTTCCAGAGTTCCATAGACTTTATAGGTTGATTAATTCAGAGTCAAAGTCTAGAAAATTTGATATTTGTGGATATACTAATTTTTCATTTTTAAAGTGTATTTTCTTGTGATTTTTCTCATGACTATACTAAATTACTTAGCTAAGTGTGTATTTATCAACCTGTAAAGAAACCTTGGGAACACACATAAAATAGGAACAATACTGATATGCTGTTATGTGGTCATATTCAGAATAATTTGTCACACTGAGAAATTTTTTTAACAGTTTTATGAACAAGGTTGATTGCACTGTAGAAAAGGAGTATAGTTGTGTATGTGTGTGTGTGTGTTTGTGTGTGTGTGTATACTTATATGGGTATATGTAGGCTTAAATATTAACAAGAAGGAATTTGTAGAGAATAGGCATAACCTGTTGTTTGTCATTAGGTGTATTTTAATAAATATTTTGGAAAACCTTATGGGTATATTATTTATGATACTGAAACAGTCCTTGAGAGATCTAAAGGGAAAGGGGTTTAAGAATTTCAAATTGTATTCAAATGCAGTTATGACACCTCCATACTTTATGGCACTGCTCTGCTGCATTGCAGGTCCTTTTCTGCAAAGACTACGGCATCTACTGCAAGGCTCCAGTGGTGCCAGTGGGATACTATTATTCCCATTCTGGACAGTGGGCCACAGTCCAGGCTAGTTTCAGTCTGCCTTGAGGTGACATTTCGTACACTTGTTTTCTCCCTGCAAGGCAGACCTCTAGGAGTATTTCTAGTCTTTGTTTTAGACTGATGAGAAACCTACTAAATGTTAGCTCAAGTATAAATTTTTATATGTGTTGACTAACAAGAATACTAAAGGGCACGAAGTCAGGGTCTCCCCACAAATTTTCCCAAAGCTTGGAGATGTCTTGAGTTTAGTTTAGAATTTTTCATGATAAGGCGTGAGATAGGAAAACCAAATAAAAAGTTAGAAAATTTGTGCTGGAAGAACCATCCATGCAATCCCCATTTGCAAGGTGTAACATCCATCTGCATATTGTTCCCGAATATCTAATCTGTTTCAGGAATCGTAAGTGGTGATCTTCCACCTAAAATTGATTTCAGTGCCTCACTGTTAATATTGGCTTTCATTAATATCTGCCTTTAAATAGTTATTCATTTTAGGTCCTCATTATTAGATTGAAAAACTGTGTGTAGCAATACAAAGAGGGAGACAAATAATGCAGAACTCACCAAAATACAAGGAACAATCAGCTTTGGGGCCAGCTGTATAGCATCACTCATTCAGCTGTGTTGGAATTTCAAACCCAATTCCAAGAGCAAGGTGTATTCCCTGATAACGCACCTCTTGGCCAGTGCTTCTGCAGCTGTACAAAGATGGAACGTAATACCCTGTGGCCCACCACCCTTACAGATGTCAGGCTACCACCCACATATTTTGGCTGATGAATTATCAGTCTGGAGTGTAGATACATGGCAATTTGAGGCTCGTAACTGTTGAGAGCTTTTCAGTGTTGGATCGAGCACTAGCCGGTGTAAGACTGTGTATGACGTGGTCAGCTATTTTGCTGACTGTGGACTAGCCAAAATGTGAGCAGCTGTGGAGGAACAGCAGAAGGCCTCCAGTGGCATGGTAAGCCAGGTGCAGAAGAGACAGCATTTTGTTCATAGCTGTGTTTACTTTAAGTTGCAGTAATGGGAGTGTCTTCCAACAAGCTATGCTTAATGATTTTCCTATTCACTCTGTGTTGGTGCAGTAGTTACCAATTTCATTACTCCACTTGGGCAGACATCAGCCAGGATTCATTATTTTCCCCCACTTCATCTGAGGCTCTTGCCAAGCTTTCTTATGGCACCAAGTCCCTGACTGCCCCCATTCTCTACAGACAGGGCCGTTCTTTGTAGGCAGTAGACCATTCTTCCCTGACCACTGCGACCCTTTCTTGCTTATGCTTCCTTGGACAAAGAAAACAAACCTCACCTATAAGCAATTCTGTTGTCTTTCTCCAAGTTTATATTTGATTAGAAGTTTAAAAGCTAAAACTCAAAATTTTCCGCATATTTCTTCTATGAATTGAGTTCTCACATTTGTGAATCTCTGTATTGCTGTCTTCAGATTTTTGTAACTTTCTATTGAATATTATTTTTGTCATGAAATTGCGCACTGTGATTTATAAAGCTGCAATATTTCTCATATCCTATCCTTCCACCTTTAATTTGTGATCATTCTCTGGTGTGTGCTGCCAGAGCACCAGATGCCGCAATTTTATTCCATATGTGTATAATGCCTTCCATTATTTATATCTTCAGGAACTTCTAATGCAAGCAAGCCTTACAGTTGAATTTCGTCTGTATATGTCTATCTGTCAGTTGCCTTCCTCTCCTCTCAGTAATGTCTGAATTTGTTACTATTAACTGATTCTGACAGAGGTATAAAAATTTCACTCCTGTGTCAAACTTGGCTGATATTCTTCAGGAAATTCAGTGGAAGTATTTTCACATGTGTCACTGAAATAAACAACTGAGTAGAATTCCCCAGATGAAGGAAGGGTTTTTAAAGGAGTTGAGTCTTTAGAAGATAGCAGAGAATCCGCTTGGGCACTCAGCCTCCAAATGTAAATCCATGTTAAATACTTCGTTATTGGTTCTGCTGCTCAAAGAATTAATCACAAGCAATTCAGCCACTTCAAGTCTAGAGGGAATAGTTATGTTTGTGTTGTCTGACCTACTGCACCCCTAAATGGGATCAGTTAAAAATTAATTGCTGACAGAACTATTATAAAATATTCCATATTGGTAACAAAGTATTGTCATCTTTGTCACAGAACAAATGTTTAAGGTGAGAAGTCCTGTGGTGTTCTCCTTTTGCTGTCCATCCGTGAAGTGACCATTCACCAGGCATTAGAAGTCTTAGGAAGGAGCCACTGTCTTTCTGTCTGACCTCCTCCACTAGAATTCATTACACTAGCACAGTGTGACAGCCAGAGCAAGAAAAAATAGCAGTCATGATCAAAAAAGCATGGGGATTTCTATGTATAATGAGATTGGGTTTATGAGTCGTAGGGGGTTTCTTAAAACATTTCTGTCTCTAACTTTTGAAAAATGCTTTTGTGTGTTAATACCATATCCAGCTTTTAACATACTGCCATAAATAATCCTAGTTATTTAAAAAACGGGGGTAGTAAAAAAATAAATATAAAAAAAGGGGGGAGTGCCTGAGGAATGGCAGAGTGATGGGGGAGCGGGCAGACAATAATATCTGGATGTGAGATGGCACCATCATAATGATGGCTCCAGTTCAGTAAAAAACAAAGGGAAATTTCTGACATGCTTTAGCAGGGGTGACAAAGCCCTCAGGGAATTGGATATGGACAGAGACAGTAGTGTGGCAGAGGCACCTAATAGCTCATTCTTACTTTTCAATAGGTATTTATGCTTCTAAAGACACATAAGCTATTTAAATTTGATTTTCCTTGTTGAACAGTTTCCATCATGTTCTTTGTGCCTGATTCACAGGTTAGTAAGTTTAAACTTCCTATTACAGCTTTATGTTAAAAAATAAAGCATGTTACGATTGTTGGATCGCCAAAAAAAAGATAGTGAGGACATATATACCTTTATTTACTGGGCCATGGCTTGTCCTCTTTAGATTCACATAGTGAAGAAGAGGGGGAAGGTGTAGGGAAACTTCTTCATATTAAGATCTGATATAGGTGGTTGGTCAAAGGAAAGGTCAGCAATGCAGCAGGCACACATCAGGTAATGATTTCTGTCTACTCATTTAAGGACCCGCTATACACAATCACAACTACTTAGGAGTAATGCGTAATAGCAATACAGGACAGAAACAGTTATCTTTCCTTGTGGAGAAAAGCAGCAGTGGATGAAAAGCACCAACAGCACCGAAAAAAGAGACAAACCTGAAGGAAAAATCATATTCAAACAACTTAAAGGAAACTATAGAGGGACAGAATGTAATCACTCTGATTGGAATTGGACTTACGCAGCTGCCTCCAGTGTTAGTACTCTTATAGATGGAGCATGATATTTTATTGATAAGTGGTAATGACAACTGTTTTATGTCTCTGAACAATGACACCAGCAGGTATCCAGGGCTCTGTGTGAGCATCCTGTGGTGTTACCCATGCCTTGAAACCTGTGGAAAGGTGCTGTTCCTTGGAGGAAAAGGATGGGTTTGCATTTCAACTCAAGACAAGAAGTCTGGAAGTCTGTGCTCAGTTCTAGATCTATCAAAGAAAATTCCCAAGCCTTCAAAGAAGCCACTGAACATTTCACCAGTAGTATCTGAGTTTAGATACCTCAAAAGATGGGTGTGTCTGCCTTAGAACACTCAGTCCCACTGGTATGTGCATGTCTCAAAACCTCAGAGTTTATCTAAGCAATGGATTTAACCAATGGTGGTTTAAAAGAAACAAGCAAAGCAAGAGGGGAGGAAATGCAACGAACAACAAAAAATTAAGCAATAAAAATTAAGGGCAATATGTAATTATGTAGCAGTGAAGAAAACTAGTTTTTTTCCTCCATAGCTCAAAGCACACCAGTATGTATACACTGTTTTTCTTCATAACACATATTGTAGGAACTCAAGTCCTAGACAGAAGAGGCTGTTGCTGCATACATCAAGATTTTTGAAAATCTCTGAAACACTCTGCAGAGCTCTCCATGGGTCTCACACTGAACCCACTGTGACCTGCTGTGAAAGGTCTCCCACTGTTGAGCACTGACATTGTCTGATTTCTCTTCTGACTTCCACAGTTACATATATGCTGCTATATGGGGGGGGAATATACATCAGTCCTTAGCTGAAGGAATGAGTTTTGTTCATTGTTGTTCGAGGGACGATTATTACAGTGGGATTTAATTAAACAGTATGGAATGACAACTGAAACACGTCAATGATTTCCCATTTTTTAAAATAGTACTTCTTAGTATATCTATTCCACTGCTTCCATTATCCAACTAGCTCCAAGGTTGACATACAGAAATGCCTAATGCTGAGCAGTGGAAGATGAATTGTATGTAGGACAAATAACTTCAAATCCATGAACTGTCCCCTTTTTATTCATATATTTTTTGTGGTTTGTGCTCACCATTTGGCAACATTTGTCATTAATGACAACACAGATATATTTGAAAGCCTTTATAATTTTCTGGTGTTAGGATGATGGAAAATTCAGAAACACTGTGTATTTATGTTATACATTCACATTACATAAATGTTCCATTTTTATGGCAATTACTACATGGAGATTTCTTTGCAGGGTCTTCTTGAGTTTCCCTTCCTTTTTCTACTTTTAACTCTTTTGATTCTGATAATTTTCTCTTTATCAGCCAGCAGTTATATTAGAATTAAATCACATTTGCTAAGTTAGCACTTAAATTGTAGATATCGGGCCTAGATAGCTGAAAAAATACCATTTCCTGAAGGTGTTCTATTATTTTCATTACAAGTTGCTGACTCGGGTGAAATAATATAATCCATGGCATTTATACATCAAGCCTCATTTCAAAAAGGATCCAGTCTTCTTTAGCAATGTTCTTACTTTTGTTTTGTATCCTCTCCCTTTTCTCCCGTGTTTGTATGTATTGTAAATATTCCAAGTATTTGAAGTATCTCTGTTTTTCTAAATGAAAAATTTTAATACCTTGCAGAATATCCTCCCTTTTGGTTTGGACTACAGCAGGTCTTCAACAAAGCAAAGTTGCACAACAATTTACAGTGTTCAAAAATATAAGGAAGACAGCTTCTAATGAAGACCAGGACCTTTTTTTTTTCTTCCATAATCTGATTAGGGTTTCTATCTCTCAGTTTTTCAGGTTAAGAAGCTGTACATTTCAACCAGTCAAAATATCTAAATTACAGTGGCTGATGCAAACCACTTAATCTCTGAAGCAGATTTTCATGATCAAAATAGAATTACAGCAGCTGCAGCCCTAGAGTGGCCCTCCTGTACTGCTAAAGAGTATAACCCTCTCAAAATGAAAGATTTCATCTTGGAAACAAGACTGATGTTTTAAGTTAAAATGTCTTAAGAGCAGGAAAATGTAATCAGTTTGCATCATTAGTTTCCCAAAAGCTTTGCTCCTAAAAGAATTCTCTCTGTCTATGTAGTAGCATGATAAATATTTTCAAATTTTATAATAATATCTGCAATTAATTTGTTTCCTTTCTGTTACTTTCTGCATATATTGCTAGTAGCTGATGTCAAGTTTGTAACACAATGTTATAAAAACATCTTGTTGTAAACCACAGAAAGTGGGTAAAGAGATGCACACTCCCTGCTCCAAAAGGCTGTGACGTTCTACTCAGGGATCCCGATATATACAATCTGGGAAAACACTAGCTTCCCTATTAGGTGTTGGGGGTTTTTTAACTGCAGCATGGAGGGAAAGTCCTTTTGTCAACTAGAGAAAGGCAGTGGATGAAAGGGAGAAGAGTGTAAAAATATTTTCAAAGATGCTGATCCCAAAATTAATTTCGCTTTTCTTCCTATCAAGACTGTTCATAGGATTCCCAAGGTAATAAATGAGTTTGCTAGAGCCCCAGACCACAGTAGAAACTGGAGGTGTATTGCCTTCAGCCCTGGGCAAAGCTGTCCGACTCTGGTGTGGCCTATCAAAATGAAGACCAAAGGAGAGGAATACTGTCAGTGACAGCCAGGTTTCCACAAAAAATACATCCCAAAAGCTGACTTTGCAAAAGGAGACAGATTCCTTACTGTTAATGAGGAGGTGTTATCAACAGGGAGGGTTCATGTGAGATTCAGTGAGGATCAGTGCCAGATCCAACTACCCATCCTTTTGTTCTAGTCCTTGAAGTGTAGCTACAAGTCTTGCCTTAAAACTTGCCTGAGACAGAAAGTTTGGAAGAATGGCCACTGGAAAAGGCAAGATAGTCAGATAACGCTATCTAAGTTACCCTGTATTCATAACTTTAATGCTCCAATACCACTGACACCAGATATCAAAGCATAGGTGTTGCAGGTTACAGAGTATCCTGAAACTATTGTTTCTGGGTAGAGCTAGGAGTCAGCTTAGTTCAACATGAGCTCAGCAAAATAAGGTTACATTACTGCAACAATCAAGTAATTATGTGCTATAGAGTTGAATGTGAATCGTAGGCTTGATAACTGTGAGTAAAATGCTAGTCCACTATCTAGCATTGACACTGAAAAGCAGCAATAGCACAGAGAAACTGAGAGAATATTCCATTGTTCAGGAAAATAATGAGAGATGGAATTCAGTCTGTTTTACTGTAATGACAGCTGAAAAGTGCTTTTAGTAAAATATTCATGGACTTCCAGAAGGAAAAATTTGGAGCATATAAGGGTTACTGATCAGTAAGACAAGTGCAACAGATAAACAAATCCACAATAGAAACTAGACATTGTTCGTTTAGTTTGTTTTAATTAAAGTTAACTGTCCTAGGGAAATAAATTTTAAAAAATTTATTTAAACTTTTAATTTTTTATTTAATATAAATTTAAAAATTTAAAAGAAAAACAACAAAAAACAAGCTAAAGAAACTATGAATTCTCTTCACCTTTTGCTAGCTTCAAATTAACACTTTAAAACGGTTGCTGTGACACAAGAACAATAATTGAAATTATTTTCTGTGTAGTCCTGCAATTACCTGATAACAGCAGCCTGCTCAGTACTTACTGGTGAAAAAAATTAACAACTAAGGCAAAGATTTTCTAGCTTGAATATTTGCAAAAGGTAGCTTGTGGGACCGTCATGTACATTGGGTACATTGCGAGATTGCTGGATGCCTTGCACTGAGACATTTTAGGATAAGGTGGGTGTTACAAGGGTTTGTCTTTCTTCTTGGATGTGAGGCAACCCACCACTGAGTTGTCAATAGAAGCTCCTATGTGTGGTTTTTAATAAATGTATGATGAGATTAAGTACTTGTTTTTCATTAAATAAAATTTGGCCCAGGTAGGACTATCCTGCTTTTGCTTCCCTGGCAATCTGTGGACGTAACGTGCCTTGCTCTTCCTCTCACAGGTTTATTCCTGAGGCTTGGTCCACCTGTAGTGTCACCTGTGGAGTAGGCAGCCAGATGCGGCTTGTGAAATGTCAAGTGCTCCTCTCTTTCTCTCAGTCTGTGGCTGATCTGCCCATTGATGAATGTGAAGGTCCCAAACCTGTGTCCCAGAGAGCCTGTTACAGTGGTCCCTGCAGTGGGGAGGCAACTGAATACACCCCAGAGGAGACTCAGCTTTTGTATGGCAGCTTGCAGGAGTTTGATGAGCTCTATGACTGGGAATATGAAGGCTTTACAGAGTGCTCAGTCTCCTGTGGAGGAGGTAAGTGCAAAATGTTTCTGTGCTGGATTTGCTTTCCTTCTTCACATGTGTGCTTGGCACTTCACACCCATAGACATGCTGTTTTGCTGTGGCTAGTTAGAATCATGTCATCATCTAGGAAGGAAAGGAAACTTTAAGATTGTTGAGTCCAAACATATTTGAAAAGGCATGGATAAGAAATGTAAAAAATCCCACGTGCACAACATATTTTAGTCCAGGACTTCCAGATCTGTGCTCAGACTGTCACATATCATTTTAGATCTTATCTCTTGGTTTGCTCTGTGTAAGCAAAAACATTTGGAAGTAAATTGTCCTCCCATAGCAGATGAAATAAATAATGCATATTTTAAGGGCTTTTAAGGGTTCCCTAACTCCTATCAATGAGAGACATCAGCTCCAATCCCAGTGCAAAAGAAAACTTATCGTAAAATGGCACTTATGATGTGGTTGTCAAAAGCGGGCAGGGTTGGCAATTGTAGTTTCTCAAAGTTAATCGGTTTCTCAGGTTGCACATACTGTAGACCATTAACACATTTTTCCAATATCCTTTTTTCCCCATCACTTTATTTAACTAGTTCTGAGAAATACACCCAGTCCAGTGGTTTTTTTGATTAAACCTAGATTTTTCCAGCTCTTGTCTTTTTACTTTATAACTTTCAGGCCATTTAAGAAAGGATTACTACAGAAAAATACAAAATATGTACTTTAGAACTGAAAAAACCTCAGCATTTTATGAGTTAATAATCTGTACAGAATCACAGGTAATCATTACAGTCTTGAAAACCAGAATTAGTAGAAAATTATGCAGAGGGTTTCTGTGCTTACTTTTAGCTTGCTGATGGTAGTCAATGTTTAGAGCACTTCACAGCTGTCAGAACATTGACATTTTTGCTTTATTTCCTACACAGAAAGAAATGTGATACTTGTGTGTGCCAAGTGATGACAAACACTGATCTTACAGGAGTATATGTCCTGTGTTGAGGTTACTGGTGATGAGTAACTATTTATCACACTTTTACTGTGACTACCAAAACCTGAACACTTCCTAGAAATATCCTCTTGAAATGAATTTCTTAGAATATAGAGCTTATGCTTGTATTTTTCAAATGTAACTCAAAGAGACTGATTTGTGGGAGATACTTTTCTTTATAAATTTAATCTCTTTCAATTGTCAGCAAAACTTTTTAGCCAAGATTTCTTTTTGTCTGACATCAACTCTGAACTTTCCAGATTAGCATATGCTAAATCAGATATTTTTGTAGCCATAGGTGCAAGACTGGTCAAACTAATTTTATTTGGTTTAGAGTCCTGGGAGAAGAAACTGGACAGAGGCAGAAGTAAACTTTCACCTCCCAGAAGCAGCAACCAGAAGGAATCTGTTAGTCATATAGTCTGCTGCTGGTGGCTTCATTTCACAGAGTTGTCATCAAATATCATGTAACAATAATTCTATCCTGGTAGATATAAACACAGAAATTCTCATTTGATGGTGTTTTGAAAGTGAACTTAAACCTCCTAGATTCATGTCCCACCATTACACATTTTTATACTGTGATTTCCTATTGAGAACTGATTCCTTTTTTTCCAAGGAAAGCAATTTTAAAGAAGACAGATTTTGTTCTAATGATATTGTGCAGTAAATTATGTTTTGAATTCAATTACTTGGCAAATGAACTTCCTGAAATTCATATACCTTTTTAATTATCTCTGTGCTGTGGAACTTCTGATTTATGATCAGAAGTTTTTATATTCTCTAAATGTTCAATGACCCATCCTAATTTAAAGCGTATAACAATTTGCCACATTGACCTATCAAAGGACAGTTGTTACCATTATGCTGAGACACACTGGTGTGAAGAAGCTGAAGAAAGTGATTCTGATCACATTTTTCACTGCTGAAGCAAGGCAGATTTTGTTTGTTTTGGTTTTTTTTTTTCTTCCTGGCACAAGCTATTTAAGCCAGAAACTTAAATGAACATTGTAGGAACCATATTCAGACAGGAACCTTTTTCTTTGATATCTATCAGGCAAGACTATTAGTCTTACCAAGACCTTTCCAAGATAAAAAGAAACTTTAAGAGACAGAGTAGAATGCCTGTAGTATGGACAAGAATTATTGGAATTGCAATCAGAGACAACTTAGATGAGAGAAATAAGCATGAGGAAAGAACTTACTGGGAGGTTTAGGGCTGAAAACTGAAGAACGGTGGTATCAGAGCTTGGCTGTATGGATTTGATGATGTAAAACCATCAGCATGAGAAATGGAGAAAAGGTTGAATTCAAGACCTCATAGTCACCACTTTTCAGTAGCCAACATTGAAACAGACAGTGGAAAAGTGTTAAATTGATAAAAATTGGTCAAGAGCTCATTAGTGACACTCTTCAGAGAGGAGAAACTGAAGCTGTGGAAGTACACTCCATTTACAAAATTTTGTCGGAGAAGGACATACAGAAGGTGAGTGAGCTGTATGCCTAGCAAACAGAAACATGTCAAAAAGCGTGTGGCAGGAATCAGTGGTTTCTTTCCACAGAGTTGTTTGGAAAAATACTTTCATGGCTTCCATACCTCTGGATCAATAGTCTTTCTTTCCTGGCTTCATCAAACTGGCCTTGATGTCGGGCCTGCACAGATGTTCCATGCAAAATAGAGACCAGTAATTTGAACACAGCGCCATTTCCCATCAGGTAGAGAACCACCTCTGTTCTTCAGCCAAGAGCATTCCATTCTGGAGAATCCATATGCTTGTGTTTGCTGCACACAATGGGGATTACCTGCTCAACAGAAAAATGATTGAACTAGAAAAATAGTGAATGTTACAGGGCAGTGAGCATCTTGTTCGTATATATAAGTTTCGTAAGTTTCTTTTCCTAGATATAAATCACCACCATTTGTTCTATCTTTTCAATAGGCTACCCTTTGTACAATTTTTCTTAAGTTTTTTGAGAGATTGCTTGAATAGCAAAATTGAAAATATGAGGCCACCTTGTAAAGAAGGAAACCCCCAACAGCATTGGCTGACTACGGGGACTTTAGTAATTTTGTTGTTGGTGTCCATGCCCAAAACTGTCAAATTTCTTTCTTTTTTTCAGTACCTGGGATATGGGAGACACGCTGCATAGTCTTCTGTCAAAGCCATGACCTTAAAAGACTTACACACATAGCAGCCAAAAAAATAGTTAACAAGGCTTTTTTCCAGGGGCCTCAACCTATACTGAGGTCAAGGGGAATGAATCTGTGAATAGTGTCAGGAATACAGGAACTATGATCAGCTATATAGCAGTTTGGTCCTCTTGAAGGATATGAAAACATTTTTTGCCTAATGTCATGTGCTCTGGCATTAGAAACACCAAAAGATATTGCTGTCTTTGCAACACTGTTTTTGGAGGTTTTTAAGGTCTTACAACACTTTGTTTTGGTCTGGTTTTTTTCGCTTCACATTAGTGTCTTAAAAAAATAGTAAGATGTTCTGGAGAAGTGGTGTTTTTGAAACTGCAATGTAATTGTTGGGAGTTCAGCAAATCTTTTCCTAACTCAGGATGCAGGAATGAATGTAAAAAGCATACTTCCATTGTATTTGAATCACTGTGGATTAAATTCTCAGGAAGTTCGGGCCAATTATTATACTCAGACCCCTCTCAGACCCCTTTTATCCATGGGGAAATAGATCCTTTCTCATCCAGTCCTCTTTCCTGTGGCATGTAATGTTGCAAACCCTGATTTTCTAGCTTTCTAATCTTGTGATCCAAAAAGCCTGTGATATTCCTAGTCACAGTGAAAGTGAGAGTAACTGGTATGCCATAGACTGCATAAGGATTTTGGATTTAACAAGGAATTTCTGAGCTAAACCATAATAACCAAATCTTCCAGTTTCTCTTAGTCCCCACAGCTACTGTTCTTTCCCAGCTCTCTTCAACCCATTCCTTCCCAACTCTGAGATATACTCTGCAGGTTTGGGTGCAGGCCCGTGGATGCAGAAGAGTAGAGTAAACTGAGAACAGCTGAATTGTCTGGTCATGTTTTACTTTGCTTTTGCATGCACAGAAGTCATACTGTTGGTTAAAATATAGCATATGAAAGTCCTGACCATCTTCACAAGTTAGCCTGCTTGTCCTGAAAAACAAAGTGCCTCATTGCGGTTTATGCCAAATGAAAAAATGAGAGCACTGCACAATTTTCTGTCCAGAGAGGTGAGCAGTGAATGAATTCATGGAGTATTCACTGCAGCACTGGGAAACCTTTCAGAGAGACTGAAAGCAGTGACACATCTGCAGCTGGGGCTGGAGCCCCAGAGCTGCCAGCCTGAGGCTGGGTGTCACCACGTGCTCAGCCCTGCTGGTCCTGCTGGGCCCACCCCCGACCTTGGCTGCCCCTGCAGGTACGGAGAGCTGGCTGTGACCTTTGTTTGTTGTGTGCAGGTGTCCAGGAGGCTGTGGTGACCTGTCTGAACAAACAAACTAGGGAGATTGCAGACGAAACACTGTGTGTTAGCAGCCGTCGTCCTCCACAGCTGCTGAAGGCCTGTAGCCTGGACCCCTGCCCCCCAAGGTAGGCGTAATTTTAAGTGACCCCAAACTCTGTTGCCTCTCAGTCTGGAGACACACAGTACCTCAAGCATGCCTTTCTTATACTGCAGGGGCTAACATACTCTTCCTGCCACAATCATATTGACCAGGAAGTACAAAGCAGCAGTAAGACCAAAGGGCAAACTTCAGACTGTTTGCCTTTTTGAATACTTCAAGTAGACAGTTTATGGATTGGCTTAACTTAACCTATAGTTTTGTCAAGTTTAAAGAGACTTCTAGAACCTCCTCTCTCAGAAAAGGTTATGTGGAACTTGCTTGTCCCCTGCCTCAGGCAGTTTCCACAATCGTGACCCTAAAAACAGATCTTTCTCTGCAGAGATTCACATCTGCACCCTCGACAACAGAAAAGAGGTGTTATGACATTCTTATGGTTTATTTAAATAGGGCCTGTCAAGTCTATAAGATGTAGTGTATACATATTGTCTTTTTTCCCAGCTGTACACAGGTGCACTTACTCCGTTGGGACACTGCAGCAGATTTTAAATACATTGATGTATAACTGGACGGTTTAAAACACTCAGCACTCTCCAGGTGGTAGATATACCTTAGAGCATTTATTGGTAGGTGTATGTATGATTTATAATACAACAGGCTACAGAGAGGTGTGTTTTTATAAATAATAGTAGATTTGGGATACGCAGAGAAGGTTCACAATAAAAATCAAAGATGGCCAGCATGAAACAGCAATAAGGACATAAATAATGGTTTGGTTGGTAATCAGGATTTTGAATTTGTGGCAAGAAGAGACAAACTGATTGAAATTTCTTTACCAAAGAATTAAAATTGCTTATGAGGATACTGCAACCCTAATTTTGTTAAATTGTCTTTATTGCTGGATATAACACACAAATATTATATAAATGATTGAAATTTACTTTGTAGCTGGAACTCTTGTGGTAATTAATACGTAGAAGCATCACTGATGCTGAGAGTGCATGGTAGAAGATTGATCAACCACCAATTCTGACATGAAAAATAAGTATGCACTAGTTAAGAAAAAAACAAAACACACAGTCATGTAGGCCAGTATTTATGTGACTGTTGTTGCAAAAATAATTGGAGTAATCACATGAATACTTCCTGAATTAATCTGCGTGATTATCCATAGCACTGAGGTAACCTTGCTGCCAGAGTGGAGCTAGTTTAAAGCAGCCATAGGTACGCATTTCCCTCCGTGAATTACACGAGGATCACACTGTGGGTGAGAATCAGCCTTTGAAGCAGAGCTGAAAGGGGATTGATGCAGAAGGGGGAAGACTAAGCAGCTTTAATCCACCCCTAGGGCTGCAACTGAGAAGAGGGGAAATTACTCTTTCCCCTGTATATACAACTTCTCTCCTGAAGCCCCCTCTGTCTGGAGGAAATTGGCTGTCTGCAGGCCCAGGATGAAGAACAGCACATATTCTGCAAAAACAGTTCCTCTGGTCAGAGCAAGTAGGCCTGCAAACTGCAGGCAGCATGGCTAATGGAAAGACAGGCAACAAGGCAAGTTGATGTGTCTCCCAAGCAGGCTGTGATGGGATAATTACCTTATTTCCTTCAAGTTTCTGAAGTGCTGCACCTACAAATGTCACTGTGTTAAATGCAATGGTACATTAATGAAATAGATAGTGAATAAAAATTTTTGCTTTATAATCATTATTTACAGCCACTTTAATACTTTTTTTTAGAGGAAAAATAAAGGATTATTTATTTAAATTAGTATTTTCTCCTTGTTTATATCACAAGTTACTTCAGAATTCTAATTCAAGAAATTTTGATCCAGGAGCCTGATAGAAATTTAGGCTAAAATCATCTCCTTATGTACGCTGATGAAGGCATATCTGCGCACTGACAAGTCCAGAAATTCACGGTGGCTGTGAACTTAGATCCCTTCTACAGGAGTTTCCAAAATCTGTGAAGCATTGATACTTCCCAGAGCTCTTGCTGATGACTTATAGAGAGAGCTGGCTGGTCTCATAGTGTTGGCTCTTCTCTCTGCTTTCCAGCTGCTTAAGTGTGTTAACAGAAGCTAAAATTATAAAACACACTTTCCTAAAATATTCTTGGTGTGTAAGTGACTGCTGGAGCATGCAGTTGTTGTGGGTAGAGGAGGCATTGCACTGAAAAGGCAGCTGAGATGGTGATGAACATCTTGGTAGGAAATATTGTCCACAGCATGAAGAAAGGCTGAGAAGTCTTGCCCAAGACAATAAAAATTCTCTCCTAATATATTTAGAGAAATTATTCCAGTGTCATTTCTTGAACCTAAACAGCCCAGCATGCTTAGAATTTAATGCTTATGTCTAAAATTTAGTACAGTTAAAGATCTTGCTTAGCTGTAGAGGGAGAACATTTAAAGATTAGAACTTCACAGCTTAATGTTGCTTCTGCTACAGGCATTTTTGGTTACATGTGAGGCTGCTCTGTAGCCTCTCAAAGGGTTAGTCGTGTAAGCTGTAAACAATTGTTTTAGCTATTTTACTATAGATAGACAAAAGCCCTGAACTACAGAATCTCATCAGCCTTTCTGGACGGTCAGAAGGTATGGACCTCAAGAAAGATACTGTAGAAGTAGTAGGTGAAGAGTAATTTCATTCTGGTTTTGATCCATTTTTTTTCTTTTGGACACTTTAGAAGAATGATACTAAAAGGTTACTGTTCTGTCTATTTGAGCAGTTCAGGTGAACTTTTGCTGTTCATTTCGCTCCTTACTGCAAATACACGTGGATAGATTAGAAAACTTCATTACTCACTTAATACTGGAAGTTAACCTATGGTATCATCAACCTTTTCGATACCTAATTGCCCTGGTCTGTCTTGGAACAGAATATGGTAAAAGGTAGAATATACTGGCTATATACTTCACATTTATGAAAACACTGAGAGGTGATGGTGCTTGTACAGCAGCTGAAAATGCTTTGAAATTTTCTTTGGAATTCTGGCTTAATATCTTAGCACATTACTATTCTGGGTACATGGAAGAGAGACAAAAACTAAACCACAGAAATCTGTCTTCAGATATTCGCAGCTGTATAGAGTCAGAAAAAATCCCATACTTAAAATTCTTACAGAAGAAAGCTTAAGAATCAGGAAGAGCTGCACACAAAATTTGGAAGATTTCCTCCATATTCAAATTTCAACTGAGTCTCCTGGGGTTGCAGATTTTGTTGAGGGTTTTTTGCTTATTGGTTCAAGAACAATAGCAGAAAAAGAGTCCAGATGCTTTTCTCCTGGAAAACAGTGTAACAAAATTTTCCATTTTTAACTGAATTGAGAAAATGGGAAACACTGCAGAGCTGATTGCTAAGTTGGGAGCTAATAACTGACTTTCAACACAATGATTACAGAGTAAAATTTGTTGTCATTAGCTTAGTTTAATGTTTCTAGAAATAGGATATAGCTTGTTTTGATGTAGTAGAAGAGCCAGCAAGCTTTCTGGAGGCAAGAGAGGAATGAAGACTACCACAATTTTAATTCAATCATTCAGTTACTTAATTTGTGTCAGTCAAACTCTACCACTTGAAGAATTGTATTGCAATAATTAAGCATAGCATGGTCTTCTAGAAGTAAACTCAGAATAGCTGTTCAATGATTAGAAGTTTCTTCTCTAAGTGAAAAAAAAAAAAGGGAAGATCACTCAGTTTCGCTAATTGCTATGTTTGTATTCTAAATTACCAAAAAAACAATAAGAAGAACCCTATTTCAATGTTAGCTTGGCTGTTCTCAACAAAAAATAACTGACATCTAAAATGTGTCTTTTCCTCAGCCTCCACAGCCCGAATTGCAGGCAGTCATCATCTAATCAGATATAATTGCTCTTGTTTATACGAGCAACAGCATGAGCACCTCATGGTGAGCCAACAAGCTCTACCAAAGGGGTGAAAGAGAATGTTGAAATTCTGTTATTAATTATAACTGCTCAATAATTTGGTCAATGTGTGTTGAAAAAATTTGGTAAACATGTATGGAGTAGTGAAGAGAGAATCAAAGCAATGAAAACCAGATGGCTGAAAATAGAGGAATTTACAGGCAATTTTTACAGCTTCATTCTTAAATATTTTCAAAACTGAACTTTTAATTCTGTGCAACAAGGAACAGCTGAATTCCACAAAATGAAGGGGGGAAAAAAATAAGAAGAAAAAGCAGATGGTCCTAGGAATAGCACACAATTTCACCTTTCCCTTTACCACTTCAAGCCTCTGTAGTTTGCAAGAAAAGATAGGAAACCGTTTGAGTGGTTCTGATACCTGACCAAAAAGGTGAATGTCGCCTGAGTAAGTCTGGGCTCTACCTCACTGCACGGGGGTTTTTTTCTCTTTCTTTTTCTTTTCTTCTGTGTCAGCTTGATTTGTGTTTGTGTGATGAATCACTTGTTATTATTTTAATGTTTATTTGGTAAATGTGATACTGTCATCTGTTTTGCTGTGTTTCCCAGCTAAAGTTAAACTACAAAGGATAAAAAATATCAACATGTTTTTCAATGCATTAGATTGGTGATAGGTCAGACTTAGTGTAAGGCATTATCCCATCAATAATCTGAAATTAATTCAATATGTGTGAAAGGGCCAGAGTCTTCTCTAATCCATTAAAAGTGACCTATGTGTGGAAGGGTGTCAATGCAGATGTGTTTTGCATTGGCGGGATGAAATATTAGAGCATCTCTGTCTAATTCGTGGAAAAGGTTAAAAGGTCTGCAAGTCATTGTGTCTACAGATATTGCACTGTAGCCTTATTGGCAGAGGATACCAGTTCTTGCTATCATCAAGAACTACCAGTTCTTGCAATTTGGGGGTTTTTTTCAGAGCTGTAAGTTAGAATCAGCATTAATGAGGCAAAGATGGTGCTACTGTCTCTTTGTGACACAGGCAGGTTTTCAAATCCTCATAAACAAATGATGTATTTTTTAAATGGGACGCATTTAGGTCTATTTTTAGCTGAAGCACCTTGAGAATGTCTTTGAGAGCCTCTTACAATGCAGCCCATGCAGCCGTCTAGGATCACAGACCACAGCTTGGACTGTGGTAGAAGAGGTTGGAGAATCAGACATTAGAAGGAATATGCTGTCACACAGGGCAGATTCACCCATATTTGAAGCCTTTAGTTTGAGAAATGTCTTAGACAGAAGTCGTGGACTTGGTGAGGGAGTCATAAGGTCATTTGTTCCTTGTCTTTACACAGGGATGACTAAACAAGCTGCCCTCCCTACGTGGCTCTGTTGTGCTCTTATCTGCATTACCTGCGTGCCTACCCCCACCACTGTAATACCACCCTGGCCTTAAAATTTATTAATCTGTGACCTAAAAACATTTCTCTTTTCTTCTTTCTATAATATAATCTCCTGCTTCGCACGCTTTCTGGCTCTCAAGAGATAGTCCAAGACGTGTCTGACAGCCTGCCCTTCCCCTTTCTCTCCGGTTGTTCTCTCTGGCTTCTCACTGTCCTTTACTCAGCTACAGTTACAGTGAAGTCCCCAAGGAGACCCTTTTCAGCCATGTGTGTCACATCAAAATGTGAAGCAAACCCACTTGCAAGTTCAGAGGGTCAGAGGAGCTCTGGAGCCTCCATCCCACCCTGCCTCCAGCTCTTCTAGTTTAAAATTACAGAAATCTTCCCCAGCTATTTTGCTTTTAAAATAATATGATCGTTGTTTTATTAGATAGGATTACATTAAGAGACATTTTCCTTCATTTCATTTTTTGTTCCAATCAGACTACTATCTTCATAAAATATTGGAGTGCAATTACAATTTTTTTTTAGTAACTTATACCATATATCCTTCTTACTTGGAGTGACAAATCACACTTCTTTATCAGAATACTGTATATTAGATAGATATTTTCCTCTACACAGATTTCTAGTTCACAGATTTCTCCAAGTTAGTACATGTTTGTGTTGAAACAATTTTGCCATACCCTAACACAGTTTTGTTATAGCTTGGTTTGTGATGAGTATTAGCTTTAACTCATGCTAGGGACTTATTGACAGAGCAGACTTACTCTTCTTTTTGCTTTCCTGGCACAGTCAATTTTCTGGGTTTCATCACCTTAATACAGTCCACTTCTCCTAATCCTCCACTTATGCCAGAATTTAGGATTCACTGCCGCTTGATATTTTTCAGTATTTTGAACAAATACCTTCTCACTCCAATGTTTGATATGTTAGTTTCTACTCCTTATTTTTTCTCTAAATTTATTCTCAGTCTTCTTGAGTATTAATTTACTGCCTCAGCAGCAGGATTTCATTCCCCAAAGAAGCTTTCCCAACAGCAGCAAAAAAAAGCATGTCTTCCCTTTTGTGCCAAATATGAAGTCAAACATTTTGTAGCATAATGAGCAGGATTAACTTTTTCACTTCAGCATTAACATATCAAACAAGCTACAGGTTGATTTTACAATGCAGCTTCACTACCTTTAAAAAGGAGTGAAATGAACAGCACCATTATATCTTGCACTTATAGTGTGCTGAAGTATTATGTAAGAGTCTGAGAATACCCAGTGCTTTTAAACCAATAAACCTTTATGGATAAAAAGATAAGATAAGTAAAAAAAAAAAAAAAAAAAATATGGCCCTGATTCTTGAAAATATATTGTACAGTTCTGTAACGTAGTTACTCATCACAAAGGTTCACACATTAAATAAATGGAGAAAGTGCCCTCACTTTCATTCAGTTTGGAGTGAGTTAAGTACCTATTAAAGGAGTCAGGCTGATTAAACTATGAATTCTCTCTCTGCCAAGTAAGTTTGTCACATCTCCAGAGGCACAGCAAGACTTATTTGCGTCCACGAAAATTTCCATCTTCAATGTGCAACTACCTATTAGAATTGTGACTAAGCTGATGTATTGTATATTCCACCCAGCTGTTAGTCGGTCTTAGTCATTCACAGCTTTGGGAGACACTTACAGGACTCACACAGAGGTCTGTGCATCTAATAGCACCCAATGGATCCACAGATTTATAATATTGTTACTATATTGTATGGAAGTGTGTTTGTTTGTTTAATTGTTGTGTTTACATTGTTCTGGTCTGAACAAAGATTTTCAGGTACATCAGACAGCTTCATTTCCCTTCCCATGAGGAAGCAAACTATAATGTCTTAAGTCATTATTTTCTGCAAGATCAAAAAAGCCAGTTTCTCAGTCAGGAAAATTTGAAGAGCTGCATTAAGTTGCCGTTCCGTAGTGTGTGTATTCTGCACACACACATATGTATATATAGCAATTAGAATGGACATACGATGTGTTTTAATACCTTTAAGTTTGCCTATGTACACCATACCTTTTATGATGCCATCACTTTGAAATGAATTTTTCCTTCCATTGAATCAGAATCACTTGATACTTCCATGAATCTGACTACATTAACATAGTTGTTTTTGAGGGTTTGTGGGTATAACATGAGTTTAGAGCATCCCCATTCTAAGTGAGGAGCACCTGTATGTTTGGGTCTCTAAATGTCAATGTGAAAAAAAAATCTTTTACTAGAAAGAGTGAGTGAGCTACTAAATATATTATTTGTCACAGATTCAGGATCTCAAAATATAAAGTAAAAAGGAATAAAATCATAGAATGTCTTGGGAAGGACCTTGAAGATCATGTATTTCCAACACCCCTGCCGTGGGCAGGGACATCTTCCACTAGACCAGGTTGCTCAGAGTCCCATCCAACCTGGTCATTAACACCTGCAGGGATGTGGCATCCACAGTTTCTCTGGGAAAGCTGTGCCTGTGTCTCACCACCCTCACAGTAAAGACTTTCTTCTTTATGTCTAATCTAAATCTACTCTCAGTTTGAAGCCATTGCCCTTAGTCCTGTCACTTCAAGCTCTTGTAAACAGTCTCTCTCCAGCTTTCTTGTAGGCTCTCTTCAGGTGCTGGAAGGCCACAATTAGGTCACTCCAAAACCTTCTTTTCTCCTGGCTGAACAATCCCAATTCTCTCAGCCTTTCCTCACAGGAAAATTTTTACATCCCTCCAATCGTCTTCATGACCCCCTCTGGACCCTTTCCAACAGGTCCATGTCCTTCCTGTGATGGATGTAGCACTGCAGCTGGGGTCTCAGCAGAGCAGAGCAGAGGGGCAGAATCCCCTCCCTGGCCCTGCTGCCCACGCTGCTTTGGATGCAGCCCAGGACACGTTTGGCTTTCTGGGCTGTGAGTGCTCGTTGCTGGGTCATGTCCAGCCTCTCCTCCACCAGCACCCCCAAGTCCTTCTCAGCAGTCCTTCTCCATCTGTTCATCCCCCAGCCTGCGTTGACACCAGGGGTTGCCCTGACCCTGCATGAGATTCCCATGGATCCACATTTTGATATTTTCCAGGTCTAATACGTGTACAGATACAGATACAAATACAGATAGAGATACAGATACAGATTATACATATGCATGCACATACACATACACATACACATACACATACACATACATATACATACACATATACACATACACATACACATACACATACACATACACATACACATACACATACACATACACATACACATACATATACATATACATATACATATACATATACATATACATATACATTCAGTGTAAAATACCAGGATGCACCTTTGGAACAAAATTCTTGTACTTCCTTTTAAATGGTATGTTGCAAGAAGGACGTTGAAGGGAACTCAAAGCAGAACATAAAGGAATGTAAGCAGACATTGTGAATTTCCTGAGTTCACTCACAATACCATATAGTTACATAGATATACTCTTGAGTTCTATTGTTCTGCCTTTCCCCTACTAACAAAACTAGAAAAATACTGTGTATGCCTGATTTTGAGAGACAGTCTGTTTGTACCTTCTTCTCTAGTGAAATAGTTCAGGAACAGTTCATCCTGTTGAAAATATTATCCCTGTGATGCTGCCAGCCAGGTCAGCAAGAAGCTCATGTTATTTGCTGGTTTTGTGGCAGTACTGCTCATAAAACTTGGACTTGCTAGAGAATTACTGAAACCCAGTCACTGTTATCTGAACACTCTTTCGTTCATGAATATGCTTGCTTTGTCCCTTCAATCCGGTGACATCTTTACTTCTTCCCTGCCCTTATCATTTCAGCAAAGGCTTCTTTAGATTTAGGGAGAGTCTTGTTACTCTGTGGGACAAAATCACATGGTTCATTAATATTGATCTTACAATCTCTGAAGCTAGGCTTTTTGTATATTATTTCCGTGTCATCTACATCCATTTTCAGCTATCTGTTTTTTTCTAAGTTTCATTTTAGAAGGAATTTCAGATTAAAAATTGTCATTTGACTGCATACCTTTCTCACCTGCTGAGCTTTTTCTTTCTTTGTCTTCTGGTGTCTGTAAGCTTGTTGATATCTTCCTCAGGAATAGCTGCGGGTTTTTTAATATTTTCCATATGGTGTAAAGGTAGATCTAAAGAAAAGGTGTTGGCTTATGACGCAGTGCTGCATGGAAAGCACCAGTGTGAAAAGAGCTAGGGAGCTTTTAAAGTAAAGCAGCTCTGTCGTGGGCAGCAGGGTGTTACACTGTCTGTTGTGATTCAAGCTCAGATGGCAGCTCAGCACCACAAAGCTTTTCACTCGCCCTCTCACACCTCGGTGGAATGGGAAGGAGAATCAAAATTAAAACTTGTAGATTGGGTGAAGAAGGGTTTAATAATTGAAACATAAATAACATATATCAATTATAGTAGAGAATGAGAATGAGAATGAGAATGAGAATGAGAATGGGAATGAGAATGAGAATGAGAATGAGAATGAGAATGAGAATGAGAATGAGAATGAGAATGGAAGAAAAACAAATAAGGAAGAACAAGAGATGCACAATACTGCTGCTCACCTTCTGACCAATGCTCAGCCCCATCTCTACACCCCAAACAACTCCCCCTGCCAGGTAACTTCTCCAGTTTATATATCAGGCATGACATTCTGCAGTGTCCAATGTCCATGTGGCCACTTTGGGTCACCTGTCCTGGCTATGCTCCTTCACAGTTTTTTTTTCTGATCCTCCTCACTGGCAGAGCATGAGACATAAATAAGTCCTTAACTTAATATAAACCCTACTTAGCAGCAAACAAAATATCACTGTGTTATCAACATTATTCTCAGACAGAATCCAACCAACTGTAGAGAAGAAATTAACTCTACCTGAGCAGAAACCGGGACATTTTTCCTTTGCTTCTTTGCAAAAGGAATCATGTAGACTGATCTGCAAAATTTATTTCATAAATTAGTGGTTCTTGTGTTTCTGCATTGCTTCAGTGTAGGTTTAGGGCAATGTACATTAGCTCAGACTCATTCTGGTGTAGTTCTCAGTGTGTTTCCTCCACAGACTCCTCATTCAGCTTCTGCCATCTCCTGTTACAAGTTCCACTTGTACAATTTGTGTTCTATTCCTTAGCCTCCTGATATTATTTCTTAACCAGCTTTCCACCTTACACTGATTTACTCTTTTCTTTACCTGTTAACTGTTTCACTCTGGAAAGGCCTACCAAGGCTCTATTTTCATTGTATCTCACATAATATATTAAACAACATCCTTGTAACAAGTTGCTGCTTTAAGCCTAAACCCAAATCTAAACTGGTGTTCATTTAAACCTTTTCAAACCTAACCTGGTCTGTGTAGTTACATTACAAACAGTCATTGATATCAATTATCTCAATGCTGCAGTTACCAACCAGAATAAAAGTCTTGTGTGAGGCACTTTTCAGTACTCAGTATGTCTGCTGATCCCTCGAACAAGTTCTCTGCCAAACCAGTTCACTTACCTGAAGCTACCTTTTCATGTTGCTCTGTGGTTCGTGCAATCTGTATCTGCAAAACTCCCCTGAAAGACCCACGGCACGACCTCCCACTGTTCAAAATGTTGACAGAGGAACATAAACTCTCTTTCCTGTCCTGCCTGAATAGTTGATGTTGTCTACCTCCGACTCAAGGGACAGCAAAACTTTTTAAAGAGCATAATATTATAAATATTGCTTGAGGTATGTCATAAGGTTACTCTAGTAATCAGAAATGTTGGTTGTAGACTGGCTGAATGTTCCTTTCACCCTCTGTACTTCTCTGACTTCCAAGTTCCTTCTCTATATGCCTCTGTTTGGCTCTGTTATATAAATACTGGCTCCCTGCCACAATCAGCTATAATGAACTGCAATGTTAATTGATATCAGTAAGTTTACAGAGAGCAGGTCACCTGCCAAAGCACTTTCATTGAGCTTTTGATCTGCTTACATGTGTTGTCTGCATATCTTCAATGGACTTCCTTCACTTTAAGGAAGATACTTTTTGAAGAAAGCAACTCATTCTCCCTTGTGCACAACAGCTCTCTGAAACCTTTCCTCCCTGTTCAGTTCCCTTGTCACAGTGGTAATGCTGTGCAATGGATACTGTACAGTGGATTTTGTGAGGCTGGCACGGAACAACTCTAAGTATGAATTGATTTTCTGGTTTTGCTGGTGAGGATTTAAAAGTATTTTGCGTTTTCATTTTTTAGTTTTTTAATGAGCACTAATTTTTTAAGAACTTAGTTAAAATCTCACTTTTCTTCTCAGGTGTGCATATACTGTATGTGTATTTGTAATGTTTGGTCTACTACAAATTGAACCACAGCAGTAGGGAGATCACTTCCTAGACACCTCAGGTCTGTGTTTGAAAACCAGGGTTGAGGTCTTTGCTCTCATGCTTCATTTCAAAGCAGCAGTCAGATTTTATTGTGAGTGATTTAACATCTGGATGAAAAAACACTTGTAGTTAAATTCATGGCTTTTGTGCCACTTTCGTTGAGACTTCTTTGGTTATAAAGTCAATAACTGATTTGGGAGTTCTCATCTCAGTCCTGTAGCTTCACTGCAAGAAAGTGTGCTACCCGAATGGAATGGACGGTATCTTTTCCTGCTGTTCAGAGCATAAGATCACATTCTGACACGGTATTTCAGATGTGATGCTGAGCACATTTACTCAATTCAAAGATATATCTGTTAAATGAGCCTCAAGGAAGTCTTTCACACCTGAAACAGGAAACTTTGCCACAAATGCTGTTCCAGGTTCATAACGGAAGAGGAAGGGAGGAGATTTATGGGCTGTGACCAGACTTCTCTGTCTTCATGGACAAATGGAGAATGCACAAGTTGACAGAGGACAAGAGGAAGCCAGTATTGATATAATGTGAGATTTACTCAGCCTGTTGTATGCACATATACACAGCTGCCTCACAGCCATGCACTGAGGAATGTCTTTCTGCAGGCAGGTGACAGATGTTAAGTCAGATGCTTCCAGGCAAACCTTTCTCCGCACTGATGAATGTTTATTTTAGAAATAAGAAGAGTTCTTTATCACTTTCATACGATTTAACCACATAAAAAATGACAATAATTTAATTTTTTGGACTAATTTGGGAGATCTTTCTCTAGAAAAATGTTTATTTTCCTGTGCAATGTTCAGTTGGCACTAGTGGCAGGGACTCTGTCAGCATTAAACCACATCCCTGGATGATTTTCTTATAATATCTAACCTTAGAATGATTTGGGGTTTACCATATGTGTTGTGCATATGGGAACTAATCCAGAGTTGTCACCTACATAGCATTTTGGCTCAAGACTACAAGTTCTACCTACATCATTTACCATGAGTAGCTGCTTACTAGCCAGTGCCATTTTCTAGCTAGCAGAAGTACTGTCTGATCTCCAGTTCTTGTGCCAGTGAGAGGGATATTTCAAAACTGAGGTAACAGTGCATTATTGTCCCTGTTGTTATTCACGACACAATAGTGCCTTGAGGCTCCTGTCAAGCTGAGACTCCTGTTGTACAGCTGGTAGAGAAGGACAGAATAAGATAACATCTCTGATGTAAGGTTACTTACCTACGCAGGCAGCATGGACAAACCTCAGGGGGAAAAAAAAATAAAAAACAACACCACACAAAAGTATTGTTGTGATTTTGTGAACATGAAGTGGAGACACAGGTGGGAGAATGGTATGCCAGCCCAGTTCTTGACTATTTCCTTTGGACTCAAAGGGAATATACCCATACTCACAGGGTAGCCCATGTTTCAGCAGTTCCGGTGTCACTCACCTCTGGAGTTCAGCAAAGAGCCAGGAACAAGATCCTGCTCTCTTGACCTTCCTGCTCTCTTGACCCTCCCCCCCGAACTCTGGGGCACAGTATGATATTGATACCTTTTTTTTTATTATTATTATTGAAAGAAAGAAGGAAAGTTCCTTTCTAAATAAAAATTAGATGTTTAGGACTTTACAGGTTTACATGTTCCTGTCACATGTTGGAATTCTTAAAACAGCCTGAAGCTGATAACAAATGCCCAAGTTTAATTCAAAGAGCACAGAAAGATTTTTTTTTTATTATGTCAAGATCATTTCCATATTACAAATGCCATAGTTAAACTGGTTTTTGAAAGAATCTCTATCATTTTTAGATTTACATTAATAGTGTCAAATAATCATCCTGTGGTGGTAACCAGGTTTTTCAGATTATTGAGACTTTTTTGGCCACTGGAGCTTCAAAGTTGTTCTCTTTGTTTTATTCTGGGGGACTGTGAGTATTTAAATTTTAAAATGCACTGGCCCTGATAATTGCCAAAATTGTTTGTTGACGTGGAATTAAGCATATGCATAAGTATTCCTTAGGTAAGCCTAAATTATTTAATGAGAATGTTCTGGAAAATAGCAATTTCTTATTGGTCCTTTAGCAATTAGACTTATAATTAGACCGATGGCAGATCAGATTGTTAGTCTAATTCATAATATATATTGGCTGATAAGTTTCCCAACTGGTGATTTTCTGTTCATAAAATCTGTCCATTATTAATTCACTTTGTTAGTTTCTAGTTCCTGGAAATGCAAGAAATTCAGTGTTTCAGTTCGCTGTGGTTTTCATTAAATTTTGTTTAGTTTTTAGACTACACCTTCCCTTATCATTGTGTGTAAGAGAAACTAAAGGAAAACCATTTCCTTGAGCAGTCACATCTGGTACTTCTGAAATTACTTCAGAAACTACTGAGTCTGCCTATCTTCATGTGCATTATATGTCTATATAGTTGACCAACTCTAAAAAGCTACTAAGATATCCTTGTGGAAGAAGAAAATCATTAATTTTAAAAGTTAAAAGTTTCTGTGATCAATTTGGATTTTGAAATTTTGATGATACTTGAATGAAGTTGTATTTTCAGGTCATCCTCTTCTCCCTATATATTTCCAGTAGAAACCTGTTTCCATCCATGTTCATTTGGAAAACATTCACATATGTGTGATACATGTGATATGTGTATGAGGGATACATATACTACTGATAAACATATATTCATTTCAACATATCCAGCCCTATGAATTGCCTCTTTCCTCTTACATTCCTCTTTGCTAGCCATCTCTAAATGTCTCAGTGGTTTTGAATTAGTATAGTTTTTGTTCAAGAGGTTCAAATAGTCAATGTATTTTATGTATATCAGTAGACTTATGTATCCATATCCTGCAGAGGATGAAAACATTTTGAAATCTGTTTTATATTAAATAGAGTTGCTGAAATATTTTTAAAGACTTGTTTGTGCTTACATACATAACCACTACTTAGATATTTAGGATGTGGAGATGGACAACTGGTGAACTGATTGACCTAGAGCTAGGACAAGCCAGGGGTTTACAAACATAAATGCACCAAGTCCTACTGTATGATAGGCTAAAAATACATTCTTTCTCTGTTACCACATGTTAGTACAGCTTTGGGCAGTAGTGAAGGAGAAAGAAGAAGGGATAAAATGTATGTTTTGGACCAAAACTGTACAATCCTTTAACCAGGATCTGAAAAGTAATATGGCAAGTACCAAACAGATGACTTCCAGCTATTCTATAAACCAGCAAATATGCAGATTTTTCCTAAAGTCTATACCTTAACGGCAGCCACAGTCAGCTTACAAAGATACTAGTTCCACCTGTGCAAGGTTCCTTTAGCTTGATTCTGTATCTCCTGTGTTCACCCTTTAAGATTCTTTCCTACCTGAATTTTAATTCTGGTATTTGCAGGTGCATGTAGGACATTCTCTTTTGTATGCCCTGTGTATTGGAAGAGTCAATATGGCCAAAACACCCAGAGGAATTCACAGCTAAGTACCACATGCAATAGGACATATTTCAGTTAGCATAACATCACACTCTACAGTAGGAGCAAAACAGATTACTACAAAAAAACAGTATTAGATATAGATACATAGATATATATAT
>WAAE01025176.1:793852-953205 GCA_013400495.1 Nicator chloris | reverse complement strand
CTCATACATCTCTTGGTTTCTTGTAGCATTTTGGGGTCTTGAGGCTGTCTTTGTTTTTCAAAGTTTGGGACTTTGATTGTCCACAGATCTTACGAGCTTCTACCTTCCCTCTCTCTGTGAGCACTGCACGAAGGCCAAGTGTCACACATATGACAGGTTTGCCATTCCCTGCTTTTTTTTTTTTCCTTTAAGCTACCTTCCTTCCTTTCCCACCACTTCTTCTTAGCATTTTTAGCTGCTGTAATGTTTCTGCTATAATTAGCTCTAAGCATGACTGTTATCTTTCCAGAGTTTAATTTTTAAAAGACGGTCTAGAGGAAGTAATGCTCGCTTGGCTGAAATCCTTTTATTGTTTTAGCCAAGCAGCCAGCTTGGTGATGGTTAACACAACAGGCTTTTAAAAATGTTATCTGCTTGTCCTCTTCAGCTCCTCAGTCTGGATAAAGGACCTGGTGTACCATGTGATGTACAACTTAAGCATTAGACACACACTCCCCCACCCAGTGCATGTGCTGGTTTATTTTGATTTAGTCTGGATTTGTATAATTTGTCTATCTAGGTCATCAGTGAAAATGAGCTCAGGGTATTATATGCAAAGCAAATCTGATTTTTGACTTGTTCCCTCCTGAAGAAGAGTTCTGTGCAGGGTGTTGATTTTGCAGATGGTTGAGGCTTGAATGTACAGAGGGAAGAATTTTTCTGTGCTTTGAAGCTTGTGCCAGTTAAGGCTGAACTGGTGAGGTGGCATGGTGGAAACTGTGCATCCTTTTCCTTTTAGCATATGAGTGAATTTTGTCTCCATATTGACTAGTGTGAAATTAAAAAAAAAATAAATAAATTGAACAGGATACAGGAACAGTAGCTTTGACTTCACCTTGCACCATCTTGCAAACAAATCAGCGGCTATCGTCCTGCCCTTCCCAGAACTGGGTGTGGTGGCTGAAATAAAACATCTCACAAAGAGAACATAGCCCTATTGTTTCAGGGCAGCAGAAAGATGACTTCTGAAGGCTGAAGTCAGGGATTTGGTAGTTATTTTTACCGTGGGTGTCTTTTTTTGTGGGTTTTATTTTTTCAAGTAGGATAGTTGGGAACCTCTCTCGACAGTTGCCTCAATACTTGGCCTCAGGGAAATGTTTGTATCCCTTTCCTTCCACCTCCTCTTTGTTTTACACTCGTTCTTATAGCTGTCTTGAATTTCATTTTTAGTTTTCAAGCTGGGATTTTCCTTATTCATTTTATGAATGCAATGCCATGCAGGAGTCAGCCTTGTACCTTAAACCCAGTCTAGATTTACTGTGTAACGAGGAAACAGGAACAAGAAGGCCTTCTGCATAACTGATATAGTTTCTCTTGCTGAATAAACCTGTTCTTATGATTATTTCTTTACTGGCAGCAGTCCCAGAAGGTTTCTGACTGGATGTTCATGCACACCTGTGTCCTGTTTTGTGACTTTTGCCCATGGATAGGGTCTGAAGTATCTCTGGTGTAAGTGTGGTTTGTATGTTCCTCTTGGAGAGATGCTGGATACTGAACAAGATACCTGGCCTTGGCCCAAGGATAACTAGTGGAAAGCTTGAGAATTGTATTATGCAGAGGAAAAGCCTAATGGACTGTGAGAGAGTCCCTGAGATCTTGGAGTGTGAGGTTCCCAAAGAACCCTGGATGGAGGTGCAGCATAAGGTGAAGATAAAGGGAAAACCACACGTAATAAAAGTGTGATTTATGATTGTGACTTCTTGTGCCAAGTATCTACATGTGGAGACTGCTGTGTTCAGGAACATAAGGAGTGGTCTTTTGTTTATGCTATTATTTACTCCAAACACTAATTTACACTGAGTGTGTTAGAAAGGAGGTCATTTTAGGATGAGTTTTCCACCTGAAAACACAAAGGCAGAAAGAAGCAGGAGCTGCTTCTTTTGCAAGCAGCTGCTGCCATGGGGCATTGAGGTGTCTGAGCACAGCCCCAAGTCTGATATTTAAGCAGGTCTCTTAGTGATGAAGTAACACTTGACAGTGTGTAACAACATTTTCCTTTCAACTTTTGTTTTCATTTACAATCAGCATTGCTCAATTAAGTTTTCCCTTTAAGCTCTGCTGCTATGCCTTTTATATCTAATCTTTCAAACATTTTCTTGTGTGGCTTTTCCATCTCCTCTATGTTTTCTGTTGAAGAAAATCTGATAAAAATGGCTGATTAAAAATATATATATAGTTAAAGTATCCTGCTTTACTACAAACCTGATGATAAAAATTTTAGAACATGAACATCTTGTCAGAGCCATCATTTCAGTTTGCTTACTGTGGTGGACTGATGCTTGATCCTTCACTCACATTTGGAAATATAAAATTACAAAATTTAAAAACTTACTCTCTATTTCAGACTGAAGGCTTAGACAGCATAAAATCCAAGTAGGGTAGAGCAACATGTGCTAGTCAAATGAGCAAAATATTTGACATCCTTCAGCTCTGGTAACAAAAGGACCATAGTCTGTGGAATCCCTGATGCCAGCTGTGTTGAAAGTTGCTGACTTGGCCTGTGGCTGTTCCCTGCTCATACAGAATTACACTTTCACAGACACAATCCAAGCTGTGTGAAGTTTTCTTTTTTTTTCCTAAAGAAAAAACAAACATATGCTCAAATATAAGCAGAGAAGTATGTCAAAGATGCAAAATAAAAAGCAGGGAACAAAGCATGTTTATTTACAAGAGTGTCTTTGTAATTTTGGTTTCTGACTATGGTTTGCCACACCTTAATTTCTTTATCCCTTTTTCCTTTCTTTCATCTTCAGAAGTACTGCAGCTTTGCCTAATTCCTTGAAGAGGAATGTAATAAAATGATAGTATTTCTAAGGAATGCAGCATCACATCTGACTGTGCAGCTTTCTTTATGTTTCCTCTTCAACTTCTTGTGCTCTGCTACATGCAAATAATCCTTCTCCTTTAAAGGGCTTTTCTTGTGTGTTACATATAACACAGATTGAAAAAAAACAAGGGGCAGCTTTGCTCTGTGCTTTCTCCTTGTAATGGGGAGAGATGAATGATGGAGAAGCATTTCCTTTTTTCTAACCATGGTTAAAAAACCAGAACAATCTTTAACAGGCCTAGGATGCAAGCAGGGCTGCTCTTTGTGGAGATCAGTATGTCGTGCCATGGAGGGTTTAAACAGGGCTGAGAGCCATGCATGGATTTGATGACATCTATAGTGGCAACTTGCAAAAAGAAGAAACTGTGATGTTCTTTAGTAACGTTAAGTATTTCCCCAAATATTTTCTGTTCTACAGAGTCGTGGTCTTTAAGTGTAGGACTATGATAAAATGGAAATAGTCTGTAGAAAACATGCCCATATTTTATGCGATTAATTTTAGTAAGCTTGACCTGTGAAAGTAAATACCTGTTTTACAATGTTGTTTACACAAGAAAGCAGTCAGGAACACATGTTTCTTTGAAGATGACTCTTTTGGCTACAGCACAATTTCATTGGGGGCTCTTGGGATCAGTTTGCTCTGCAAAATGCATTGTACTCTAGTAGTTATTGTCCCTGAGTGAAGGAGGGTGGCTGATAGGGTTGACTGTCAAAGAGCTGTTGGGCTGAATAATTCCCTGACAGATCTTCCTTACTGCAGGAGAATCTCCCTTCTAAAGTCAAAACCATTTTCCCAACAATAAAACTGTTAGGAAATGCAGTGCTGTGATTTTCACTTTGCTAATGCAGCTGGGAAACCCTTCGGTTTAGAGGCAAGCTGAGAATTTCTATTGCTAATCTGCTATATTAAGGCAAATTAGAGTTAACTGATGTGCTTCTAAATGTGGCCTGTGTGAAATGAAGTTCCTTGCAGCGTAATGGGTTTTTTTCTTTTTTTTTTTAATAGCACAATTTATTATTCCATAAGTAGGTAATTCCTCTTAGCTGATAACCACACGTCTGCTGTTCCCTTCTGGAGCAGCACCGTGCCTTTCCAAGCACCAGTGCTGGAGTTGTAGTCCCTTGAGGGGCTGTATTTAGTCTGGCTGTTAATAGATTGGCTCCTTCATGTAATTACCGAGCTCTGACAGAGCAGCTCCTGTAGCTCAGTGCACATTACTGCTTGCCATTTGCTCTGTGCATGGCAGGACAGCCCTTCCTGCTTGGTGAGGTGTCTGTGCCTCTAAAAAATGAAGAGATGGTTTTGTAGCTCCCAGCAGACCTTTCAATAAACGTTAGCAAGTTCTGCTTATCCGTGACATAATACGGAAATATTTTCCTGTCTGATTGTGTGTCGTGACTCCACTGGCTTGAAATGCCACCTTTTGGAGGTGCCTCTCCTGCTGGGATGCTTTGTCTTTGGAGTGACAACTCCCACCTGTGTCAGTCATGGACTTCACCATTGTGAAGGATCCTGACTTCCATGGTGAAGGATCCTCAGTGAAGCCATACCTGGCTTTGCAGCAGCTCTGTTCACCTGACTGCAAGGAATACTGGAAGGTGTTGGAGACAGGGTTTTTTCCTGAGGCTCTTCCATTGGTTTTCGTTGTTTCAGCATCCTAGAGTGGGATGAATGAGGCAGTGCAGAGACAGGGAGAAAGGCTTTGTGGTTTTTATTAGCAACAACTGTGCAAGCAAACTTAATTTGGCATTCTGAAGCCCGCTGGTGGCATTCCAACTTTACCCCTCAGCTGTTGCTCACTGCATTGCAGAGGCCTCTGTAATCTAGCAATTTCTCATTGTCTCCAGGCCCTGCCATTTATAAGTGGGGACTCAGGTTGCAGAGCAGATTAAGTGAGCATTCCCTTTTATTTTTAATTCTAATACAAGCGTTTCCTCAAGTCATAGGAAAAATACACCTGGCACTCGCTAGCCAGGGGATATGTGCTTTTCGATGAGGTGGAAAATACCTGTATGATCTTGTCCCCTATGGTTTTATAGGAAAGGAGCTGTAATATACACTTTGATTATGACACGTCCTGTGTATCATCTATTCTTCCACTCCAAAAACAACCAATCTGGTTTATTATTTCTCTTCTTCCTCCTGTCTCATTTCCTTCTTCATGGTATTTCTCATCATGTCTCTTTTGTCTGTGTGCTTCCCTTCCTCACTGCTGCCCCAAGTGCCATCTTGCTCATAATTAGATTAAAATTCTTATCTGAGAGGAATGTTTTTTAGGATATCTTTTATCTGGTTTCTTTTTCAGGTTGTAGGAGAATTAGAAAGGCTTGCAGCAGCTGCCCCATAGAGGCCAAGCCTTCTCTCCATGCCAAGGGGACAATTTCTACTGTCCCCTCGCTCAAATTCCATGTTTTGTACTTTTATCTGGGAGAGTTAAACACAAGAGGATGTGTGGGCATCACTCACCCTACCCCTGCTCTCTTAAAGCAGTCATTTTACATAAAACCCTTTTGCACAGATTATTCTAGGCAGGGTTTGACATGCCAGTGGTGAGTTAGCATGTGAAACCATGCTCTGGGGGTCCAGAGTGCCTTTTGCCTTGCACAAAAATGGTATCCCAGAGCTATTCTATGCTGGGGATGGGCTTCTCTCTTGGGAACTAAATTTTTGTTTGCCTGTTGCTTGCACTGGTTGCAGTCCAGCGGCCTGTCAAATGTCTGACTTACCCCCCTCTTAGAAGAACTTGAGCAACTTTGGCATAACACTCAGCTGACGTTTTTCAGCCGACTGTGACTCACAGGCCCGCTCACAAGAAAGCAAGGAGTGGTTGGGTCAACTCTGCTCTAATAAGGCAACTATTGCTTATGCTTAAAGGTATTCCAGATTTCTGCAGTAAAACTGGCATCTCATAAATGCTGCTTCATGCTTTCCTCCTCTCCAGGCAAACGTTTGAAACAAAGAAAGAGATGAAAGTTGGTGGATTTTTTTTCCTGCTTGGTAGCCTCTAACTGTAGTTCAAACAAAGCCCAGGATTACCAGCACATAGGAGGGAAAATTTACAAAGTACCATTTAGCAACACACCAGGAATCTGGTGTGATGATGTGATTTGCTTTTTTGGGCTGCCGTATCTGGTAGCATTTTTCCTCTCACCGACTCTAAAATACAAGGGCCACGAGGAAGAGTTGTGCAAAACAATTGCAAACAACTGCCTTTCTGTTCTGCTAAAGGAAAAACAATTGCTTCACTAGACTGCCTATTCAGACTTTCACACAGCCAACGTGGAAATCCATGAATTATCAAAAGGGGCAGTTCTGATTCCCACGATGACACGGGACTGAAATGCTCGTTCGAGGTTTTGTGAGGGAAAACACATTGCTTTGCACGTGGATTGCAGTGCGCTTTCAGGGTTATTTCAGAGAGCAAATTACAAGAGTCTCCTGTGGTTCTGAACTCTTCTGTTTTCCTTACCAACGTGCCCAAGTTTAGGGATTAAGAGTAGGTTTCTGGTAACTGTCTGCCAACAGCAAAAGTACAACCTCGTCTGCAGTCACAGCCATTAAGCATGTCTGGTCTGTGGTGGGGGAAAAGGGAGATTGCAGGAGGAGAAAAGAAGAGACCAGCAAATTTCTTCTGCTGTTATCGAGCAGGACCTCAGCAGCCTGGCCTGTAAGATTATAAATCCCTGCTGGGAGGATCACTCCAGGTGGAGGGTGGCTGTGCACTGTCTTCTCCTACAAGTCCACAGACAGAACAGTTGGTTCTGTTTATTTTGTGCTGGAGTGGTTTCATAATATTCCTAAAACAGTATCACCTCCCACTGAAAGCAGTATGACCTCTCACTGCCAGCACTGTCCCAGAGAAAGGTGGTGGGCTGGTTTTTTGTTTGTTTCTTTTTAAAGTGGTCATTTTGATTGGCTGACCTTCTTGGTAAAGAAAACCTTTAGATAAATATTAGTATCTGCATCCTTCCCTTATCATATTGACACCTGCAATATATGTATTTCAGACTTCAAGAATTGTCAATAGAGCCACAGTGAATAAATTTTCTATTACCAGGGGGTGGTTGAGAATGAAGGAAATGGGTACCTTTGAGTCTTTTGTACCTTGCAGAGTAGCCAAAGCTGCAATTACTGTCAGTTAACTGTATGTTCTGTTACAAAGATAAGATAGTGAACTAACAGAGTAACAACAGTATTTTGTTATTTTAACTTGGCAGTATCCTACAATAAAATAGGAAATTTATTAGCATACTGATGAATTATGTACTCTTTCTGTGGTGCATCAGCAAGTCAACTGTGTGAGGAGACAGTTGTTCTTTTGTCTTTTTAGCATCATTTGGCTAGAAATCCTCCTCTAAAACAAGAGGTGCAGGAGAGGCTGAGATCTGATGTGTTTTTCTTTGCACTGGTGCTGACAAGAAAATCATTTATCTCCCCTCCCAGCAGAGCTGGTGGCAAGCACTGGGAGCAGTGCTGTGGTAACAGTGATCAGAAGTGAGATGGATGTTCTGCAGGTGCAAACAGCATTTCCTCCTTGTGCTGAACACAGGGTTATTGAAATGCACTTGTCTCTGATACACGGCCCAGAATTATTTTTCTAGAGAAATTCCATGTGCATTCCCAGCTTTGCTCACACTGGGTGAGGGGCTACAATGTCCTGTGTGAGGACCCAGGAGAGTACATAAAGACAAGTGCATATTTCTTCTGGCTTTGCCCCATTTAATCTGTTGTGGATACCTCATCTTATTTTAGCTTCCCATCCTCGGTCTCCCTGACTTCCCCTTTTTTTCTTCCCTTTCATCTTTAAAACGTGTGGCTCGATTAGGAAGCTGTAGCTTTTTTATAGCTCGTTTCATTTAAAAGCACATTAACCTGCAGAATGAGGCACTGGCTGTCCCTTTTTCAATTTCCAATGAATTTCCTGTTTGTCTGGATGCTGGGTTTTTCACTCAACAGTTAAGGGAGGCAATTAGGCTGCTGAAAGCTCCTTGTGGCTGAGATCTGCCAGCCTGGCACTCGCTGCTGTGTCTCAGCCACAAAGGCTTTACCCCTTACTGGCAATGGCATCGTTTGTGCAGCTCTTTTTCCTCTTTTGGTTCAGATTTCCCATCTTCTGAATTTAGCTTCTTGTCTTATTTTTTTCTTCTTCTTTTTGTCTTTTTTCCTTTTTGTTCTTTTGGTCTGGCTCAATATGCAGCTCAAAAGCAGTATTTAGTGTGTTTTTCCTTGCACGTTTATGTAGAAAATTCCCTGTGTCCCAAGAGAGGGAGAACAGTGGGAGAAGAGAGAACAATCTACAAATTCTTCCTTATCAAAACCCTTTGACAGAAATTGAAACTTCACTTTTATTTTTTTTTGGAGTGCACTTTAAAGTACTGTACGAACTCCAACAAACTTAATTTGTTCATCAAGAATGTTGTGTAAGAGGTGAAAATACTTGTCACGGTGTAGAGCTCGTATTTTGGGGAAATTTTTTGGTTTATCCTTGCAGGTTTTGAGAACAGACAATTGCAGGCAGTCATGGACCGCCTGTCTTGTTCTGCCACCACCTGTAGCTGCTGACAGGACAAGGGAGAATGGCTTCATGCTGAGGGAGGGTAGATTTAAATTGTGTATTAGGAAGAAATTCTTCCCTGTGAGGGTGGGGAGGCCCTGGCACAGAGTGCCCAGGGAAGCTGTGGCTGCCCCATCCCTGGCAGTGTCCAAGGCCAGGCTCATGGGGCTTGGAGTCACCTGATGTAGTGGAAGGGGTCCCTGCCCATGGCAGGAGGGTGGAATGAGATGGTTTTTAAGGTCCCTTCCCACATAAGGACATGAGACCCCCTCTGCTAGACTTGCTGTACCTTGCATATCCCTCTGTGAAAGGAGCTGACCTTATCTCCCTGTCGTCCTCTCTCCTTCTCTTCTTTTTTCACTATGAATTGTGCAAACACGGGTAAGATAAGCTGCAGGGGGAAGGGGACTTCCTCCAGAGGATGTGCATTGCTGGGGGAGAAGGGGACACCTGGCTCGGGGAAGGAGTCTGAGGTTTGAAAAAGTTGAGATAAAACAGCTCTTGGAAACCTTGGTGAGGACTGTACCACGTGTTCAGATGTCCACAGCCAAGGTGAGTGTTATTGTTGAGGGGAGGGTGAACCTCAGCCCTGTACTGAGAACTTGCAGAGCAGCTACTGGCAAGTTTTGATTTTTGCAGAGACTTGGGCATAGTAATGAGCTGCATTTTAGAGAATTCATGGTGCAAAAAAGGGCGACTCCATGTTTGTGACTTCTTTACAGTGGCTTTTTGTCCTGTCAAGAGTTATTAGAGACATTTGGTTTTGATGTCTTGGATTCAAGAAGACAATATGTCATTTTATTAGCACATTTCTGGAAGGGTATGTGGTTCTCCCCACACACCCTGCCCTTGTTCTTCATGGCCCATAAACCTGATTGTTCTATCAGTCACAGCAGTTAGTACTGCCTGCAGTTACTGATAATTTTTGCTCTGTTTCAAATTTTGCTAAAGCAAAACAGAGACATGGAAGTGCTATTGGTGTTTAAACATAGTAAATAAATATACTTCTGCTCCCAAATAAAGACTGTCTCTGAAGACAAATTTATAGTGATCTCCCATGTAGTCTCAGTGCTCTTTTCCTTGCCTGTCTTAATTCCTAGTTAATGTGCACAGAGAGACATGGTATGCTTGGAGATGCTTAAAACATGGAATTTTTCTATTAGATGGCTTTTTCCAGATTGGACACCATTTGTGGGGATGGGAGGTAGACTTTAAATAAATAGCTTACTAATTTTTTTAATAATACTTTGATCGGTGGTTTGTTTTGGGGGTTTGTTTTTCCAATGAGAGTGTTTGAATGCAGACTGTGCAAATACTTTGAGAATGATCGAAGCTATTAATGCATCATTGATTTCCTGCATTGACTTGTCCATTAGATATTTAATCTCTTCTTTTTAACAAGCATGTGTTTTTCTGTTCCAAAAGCAGCCTCCCACTGTCCCTTGCATAGTGGGAAGCATCTCCTGCTGGCTGTTTCATTTCTGTCACTTTGCCAGACTTGAGATTTGGCTTCCAAGGACGGTTGAACACTTTGGACTTAGCCTGCCTTTCTGCTGGAGGTGGAGGAGTTGGGGAGCAGATTCACTTATTGCATGGCCACCCAAGCCAGTTTAATCTGTCCTGCCTGAACAGTTCATGCTATGATTCTGTACTTTTGTTGGCAGGAGCAATCTGAAACAAATCTCAGTGGTGCCGTGGATACTCCCTGTCTCACATGCTTTCTTCTGTCCCTCATTTTTCTTAGGCCAGTTGTGAGAATGTTTCGTTAGATGGTCACTGGTGATGAGGTTTTTAATAGTAGCAGCTGCTGTAAAAAATTGCTGAACTGCATCTGTTTCGCAGAGTTCTGTGAAACTCTTATTTTGAAGAATACATTCCGCTTAACCCCAAAAAACCTATAAAAACGAGCAATGATCAGCTGTTTCAGGGTCTGCACAGGAGCTGTGTTTTTGCTGTTCTGAAGCAACTTGTTGAGCTGCATGCCTGAGAAGTGATTTGACTCACTGCTTATATTTAGTATCATTACCTACTGCATTAGGTTCCCTTTTGTCCTGAGCATTAATGTTTTTGCTCAGGAAGGTTAACAGGGAAAACGCCCAGCAAAAGGCATTTTTGTGCTTATCGGAGGGCAAATGCGTGGAAAACATCAGGTCACTGTGCTGGGTGTCAACTTGTTGGGTTGGCTTTTTTTTCTTCTTTTTTGAAGAGTCTGTAGAAGGAGCAGTATCTAAGGGTGGGGAGAGGATGTCCTTCCTTTTTGGTAAAGCCTGTGAAATTAGAGGAGCTGGTGGATCCTTAGTACAAATGTGACCTGAAATCACAACACCCTCTTTGTCGTGGTCCAGAATCATGTATCATAAATTTCTGAGATCCCAGCCTTAAAATATACCCTGTGGCTCTACCTACCTGAGGTGATAATTTTTCTGGTTTTGAGTATATTTGTAACTAAAACAAAAATTCTAATTGCTCTTTTTATATGTACTATTAAAGATACATTTGGTCTTATATTTCTGTTTGGAACAAGTTTTTATTACAACTTTCTGTAATCACGTGGGAAGCAAAGGAGAGATGGGCAGGTTTAAGGTGCTGCTGGTGAAGCTTTAGTCTAAAGTTTAAATTTTTCAAGATTGTTTGAAAGCCTTGGCTGCCAAGAAAGTCTGGGCTCAGCTCAGGAAATTGCCTGATTCCTGATGCTGCTGGAACCAGGTGAGGAGCTGTAATTGACTTTTCACCAGTCAAGTGTAGAACATTCTGTTCAGTTGGTGTGTAACACGTGAATGCCCCAAAGACTGGGGAAGTGGTGTTGAAAGTGGAGGTGGATGGAAGAGTTTGAGCACAGCTTTGCTGGTCTGAAGCCTGTGTGCTGCTCTCCAATCTCCTTATTGCCATCTCTTATGTTAGTGTTGGTCTGTGGCAGAAAAGCTCTTCAAGGGGTTACCTGACCAAAGTCATCTTTCTGTGTGACCTTAAATGGATCACAAATTCAAGACCATTTTTCTTCCCTTTATGGGGGTGTGAGAAGCTGCAGAGTTGCTATCACATTTTCCTTTCTGAAGCGTGAAGGGCTTTGATTGCTAAGAGTGCTGCTTCTGGGAGCAGCAATGTTTCCTGTCCTTTGCTCCCAAGCAGTCTCATCCCAGGGTTTTTTATTTTTACTACATGGAACCCCTCCATAAGCAGGCTGAGGAGCCTGTGCTGCCTGAAGTAGTTGCTCTGTACATTGGTGCAAATCTCAAGTGTCCTGCAGTATCTCCTGAGATCCCCTGTGATAAGCACATCACCCTGTTAATATTCATGTGGCAATTGTTTTGGTTCTTGGCAGAGATGAGGGTGTTAATGTGAAGCCTACTTTGGCTGATGGGTATTAAAGAAATTATTTATGTTTTATGCTGTAGCAGTGATTTCATTACACTTGAAGAATTAAATTCTGAATGTCTTTCGGTAGATGTGTACATAAAAATATGTATCGAGGCAGTTAGCTGGCATGTTGGACTGCACCAACCTCTCCCTGATAAGAAGGATGAGGACTTGTTGGTGCAAGTCCAGAGAAGGGCCATGAAAAGCATCTGGAGAAGAAAAGGCTGGAGCTCCTCTCCTGTGAAGAAAGGCTGGCAGAGTTGGGGTTGTAGAAAAGGTTCCAGGGTGATCTTACAGCACCTTCTGATAACTAAAGGGGCTTCAAGAGAGCTGTGAGGGAATTTTTACAAAGGCATACAGTGACAGAACAAGGGGGAATGGCTGGGAGAGGGCAGGGTTAGATTGGATATTGGGAAGAAATTTTTCCCTGTGAGGGTAGTGAGGCCCTGACACAGGGTGCCCAGAGAAGCTGTGGCTGCCCCATCCCAGGAAGTGTTCAAGGCCAGATGGGAGCAACCTGGTCTAGTAGGTGGTGTCCCTGCCCATGGCAGAGGGTTGGAATGAGATCATCTTTGAGGTCCCTTCCACGCCAAACCCAGTCGAGTGAAGGGGAACAAAGGCAGAGGGATGTTTGCTCAGTCGAGCTCTTACATGCTAGCAAGTTTTTCCTGCTGAAATGGAACTGAAGGTTTAAAACCGTGTGCAGTTCTTCCATAGTGAAGTGTTGCTTTTCAGGCTTGGACGGTGGAATGAGGAGAAGGAGCCCTTTGGCAGAAGGCCACTGGGCTTTCACACTGCTTGCCCTGGGCTCCCTTGCCCCTCTGCAGCTGGGCTTCTCTTATGTGGAGGTTTGGGAAACTTCTCCACTGTACCTGGAAAGATTCATGTGAATTCTCTGGTTTTGAGAGCAGCACTGTTTCTTTTTTGACTCCAACCCCTTGATCTCGCAGTTAACCTTAAGGGATATCAATATCCCTTAAGGGTTATTAATTGTACTTTACTTTTATGAGAATTTAATTTCTTGAAAGAAAAGGTGGAAAGAAGAGGGGAGAAGAATCTGCTGTTGCCTTATTAAGAGAGTAAGAAAAAATGGGGGTCTTCAGTAGCCAGCTTTCCCAGATGGTAGTAAAAAGGGTCTTTGAATAGTTGCAGATATCTCAGTGTTTCCGTTTAGATGTTAAAAAGGCCTTTTATGAGATAAGTGGTCTTTGAGAGAAAGACAAATAAAAAGCACGTCTGAAAACACATAGGATGGCAGCTCGCTCAGACAGGCACTTTTCTTGGGGCTGAGCATTGCCCAGCTCCTGGCTTTCTCCTCACTCAGCCTTTTGTACCAGCCAGTGTGGCTTGGCTTGAGAAGCCACACGGAGGTCAGGCACTATTTCATTGGTGTTCTCAGTGGAGACACTGCCTGCTGAAGGCTCCAGACCAAGAACTGCTATAACTCTGGTGTGCTTTCAGAGACAGGAAGAGTATCTAGTGCTGCAAAGCCTTTCCCACCCCAGGTGGCTGGGGGAAGTCCCTCTTTGGATTGGCATTTCCCAAGCACTGGATGACTGTGTACAGAAGGGCTGCTATGTCAGTGTCCCAGCCAAGGTGAGAATGGTCACTGTTTGGCTGACCCTTAGGGATGGACCAAGACTCCCCCGTCCATCTTTCCTCCTCTCTCCTTCCAAGGTTGCTTGGATGTGGCAGGCTTCCCTGCTGGCAGCAGACATGCAGGTTTGGAGAGCTGCTGCTGGACAGCGCAAATGGGCACAGCCTGTGCGTGTCTCTCTCTCTTCACACACCAGGTAGGACTGTCCAGAGCCACCCAGCTTGTCACAGTCTGCAGCAGGGTGTGTGTGAGCACACTGCTGGACACGAGTGGCTGCTGCTGTCTCTCTCATGGCTCTGCTTGCCCTTGCTCATCCCGCCTGCCAAGCGCGTGGACCTACTGGGGAGCCAGGAGACTTGTCAGAGAAATCATCATCTTCCTTTGGAGCATTTTGGGTCAGTAGAACTTGACCTGTCTGCTCTCTTCTCTGTCAACAGAGCTTTTTTTGCCAACAGTGGAGCAAATGTTAGAGCTCTCTGGATCTGTGCAAAAGGGTTTGGTGCATGCTGGTGGTGTGCTCTGTTTGGTCAGAGGTGGAGCTGCCATGAGGTAAATGCCACAAAATGGTGGGGAAAAGCCATTGGAAGCTGAAGGAGCCTGAGGTTTTGTGTGTTGAGGTGGAGATCTCCCAGAACACAAGCAGGCTGTGCTTGAAATGCTGTTGGGGCAGATGTGTTTGACTCCTCCAAATCCCTGCACACATACTCATTTCTGCCAGGCTGACCTTGTTCCTGGAGAGCTGGGGGCTGGCTTGTAGGGCCAGCTGGTAGCCCAAGACATATGCTCTGACCCTTACACAAGCTCAGCATCCCTCCTCTGCTCCTCCATTGCTGCTGCACTGCAAGGTGCAGCAGCTGTAGCTGGTGGTACCTCTTCTGGGGGCCTGTTTCTGCATCTGCCTCCCCCTTCTTTGCCTTCTCTCCCTGGAGTGACTGGAACTCTTTTCATGAACACTTTTTGACCAGGCATTTGGAATGCTTGTGGGACGCTTCGTACTGGAAATCCAGGAGACCTCTCCAGAGGAGGAAGCAGCGTCTCCTGTTTGTCTTGAGTTACCCTGTCACAACAATGGCTTCAGAATCTGCCTAATTTAAAAGCTAGTTTTAATCTCATGGGAAGATGTTTGTGTATTTAAAATAGTTATTCCTTGCTGGAGCCACTCCCTTCTTTTGTCCTTCACTGCTGGGCTTTTCGGCTTCCCTCAGCCAACGTGCAGTGCTTGTTTACGGCCGAGATACTGGAGCATGAAGAAGGAAGTCAGTGCGTTTAATACTGATTCAGTTCCAGGCTTCCTGTGCGTGTGTATGCACGCGTGTGTGTCTGTGTGAGCGTGTGTGCTCAGCCCTGCTCCTCCAGTCCCTGTGCAGCCTCTGCAGAAAAAGCCACGGTGCTGGCAGAGACAAGATGCAGCCGTCTTTTTTTACCTCTTCCACCCAGTTCGGGCCTGAGCAGGTTTAGGCAACACGGGTAAAAATTCCAGTATGGCAAGCCTGATGAGGAAGATGCTGATGCAGGCAAAGACATGGAGTGGTGAGTACGGGAAACATCTTGTCTGATGGGAAAGATAACTGCTCAGAAAGGTTTAGGTGCCTGGGAGGAGAAATGTGGTAGTGGGCAGAGAGCTGTTGGGTATTGCTGTTGCTTCCATCTTTCATGTCCAGTGTGAGATGGCAACCCGAAAATGCCAAAACCTTTGTGCGTGGAGAAGATGGTTCTCCAGGTGAATGTGTGCTTAGAGTCTGTTTCTTAACCTGCCCTTGGATTTCTGCCTTAGCTTCACTCTAACAGCAGCAGTCTGTCTAATTTGGAAGTTTTGGAGAGAGTTTGCAGGAGACAGGCATCTCAGGATCATTTAAACCATTGTGTGAGTTGTGACTGCACCAAAAGATGAGGTTGAGAAGAAAACAACACTGACAAGCTGTAGAAGAAACTATTTTATTGCTTTGTTCCTATTCTTTTGATTTGGTGGCAAGTATCTCTGGATTTCAGTACGGTGCTCTTGTGTTGTGCGGTTACAGAAATTGTCATCAGCAGTGCTGGATGTTTTGGATTTTAAAATATTCCTGTAGCAGCACCAGCCTGTGCCTGGGGTTTTTCATTTAAATTTATGGTGTTTATCCAGCTCTTAATTGTGCAAATTAGTGTAATTATGGAGTGTGATTATATGCATACCCAGTGACTGTTTTTAAGAGGCTGTCTCAAATGTCAAGAATTGATTTTATTAGCCTTGTGTCTTTCTGGTGCAAGCACCTTTTTCATGCTGCTGTTCTGCAAAGCAGACATCCCAAACTGCCTCAGCAGGAAACAATTTCTGCAGTGCCATATCTGAGGGAATGACTGTTTAATAGAGCAGAAGACTCTTCAATGACTCCGACTAATTAGGACTGATTAGGTGAGCTATCAGACTGAAACAGCCCTCCCAAAGCAGGACAACTTCTTTGCTCCAGGCTGGGATAAGGATAGGAGGACACAACCTGAGCCACATGTGGTAAAAGTTTACCCAAGTGCCAATTTTATCAGTGTGTGAATTTTAATGAAAAGTTGTTCTTGGAAATGAGGATTTTTGTGTGAGCTGTTGGCTGCTGCCCATCTCTCCCAGGGCTGCAGCTGAGACTGTGGAGGGGGCAGCGTAGGCACAAGCACTTCTCTTGTGTAGAAGTTACGGACTTCATGTGCCAAGTATTGTGTTGGCCTTTGCTGGGAAGGAGGTCTTGTTGGCAAATGCTGTTCCCTTCTAGCCCAGACTTATTCGTCTCTCCCTGCTCACTCAGGACTTCTCAGAATCCAGGACTTTCTGCCTTTAAGAAAAACGGAGATATGACTTGAAAGAGAGTCATCTCCTTGATTGCATTGTGACAGATGTGGTGTGACAAATACAGGAAGCTGTAGAGGAGATCTCCTTGATGTCTCTATAAATAGTTTGGGACTTTGGGTAAATTAAGCAGTCTTTACAAAAAGAAGCTGAGTGAAAATAAATGTCCATAGAACCGTGGAAAGGTTTGGTTGGAAGGGACCTTAAAGATCATCTCATTCCAACCTCCCTGTCATGGGCAGGGACACCTTCCACTAGACCAGGTTGCTCCAAGTCCCCTTCAGCCTGACCTTGACTGCTTCTGGGGATGGGGCAGCCACAGCTTCTCTGGGAAACCTGTGCCAGGGCCTCACCACTCTCACAGGGCAGAATTTCTTCCCAATATCTGATCTGACCCTGCCTCTGTCAGTGTGAAGCCATTCTTGTGCTGTTGCCCTTGTCAAAAGTCCCTCTGCAGGTCTCTCCTATGCCCTTTTTACTTGCTTCAGGGATAAGGAGAATGGAATTATGCTAGTTGAAATTTCACTTAATTCTCAGACTGACTTTTTCTTTAACTTAGAGGGTTTTTTTATAGGCAAGTCCAGCAGGTATTAAGTGACTAGAGCACGCATTTACTTTGGTACATACCTTGTGTACATTTCTTCAGAGAAGTTTTAGTCCATCAATGTTTGAAAGCACAATTCTTTGTTGAGGGAAACACAGCCAATAGGGCAACATGTAAATAGCCTTGACTTTGATAACTTTCAGCATGATTTCAGAACCCCTGGAGAGCTGTGTTTTGTTTTGTTTTTTCCTTAAATCTCACTGTTTACACCGTGGGGAGGTGTGTTAAATGGGTTTTTTAAATGCTTGCAGGATGTTAGGAAGTTGAGGATGCTGAGAGGATGAAGTGAAGGGATTATGATCCTGGAACAAGTGTACCCATTGAAAAAGCACTTGGATAGGGTGTGTAAATACAGACACTCATTCTGCCCCAGGGAAAGCACGTGCCTGAAGCCAGTCTGGTTTCTGCATTTGCAGGGGGTTGGGTGCTGGGACCTCAGTTCCGTAATCCCAGCCTGCTGCCCAGGTCTCCATACCAGTCCATGGATAAAAGGACCACTGCAGTTAGCAGTCAGATGGAAAAAGAAATGGCACAGGAAGGAGACATTGCAAAGAAGCACAAAGGGCACTTACAGTATTTCTTTTCCAGTGTTAATGGTATGGGGAGCAGCAAAAATACAGATCTACACCTTATTCTGTGTTGTCACATGTAATTTTGGAAGAAAGTCTGCTGCAAAAGATGCCGATTTTGTCTTTACTAAGTAGAGTCTTTGTCTGATGACCATTCTTCTTTATTTAGCGCTTCTCATGTCATTAAAAAATACTTTCTTCCATTCTTAGTTGTTAGGGCGAGATTTACTTGAAGGAGATCTGCAAGTGATCATGGGTTTGTGTGGTCCAAATTTATCCATTTGTTTAGCCACCAGCCACTTACAGCAGCTTTCAGAGATTTCAGGATTAATGAACTACATGAAATATCAGACTTTAAAAGGGACTTGGAAGTGGTCACTTTTGTGTAAGAACAGATGTGGTCAGATACGATTGCAGGAGGATTTATATTCCACATACTTTGAGACAGTAGGTTTTTTTATGACCCCTTCAGAATGTAATATTTTAATATCGTGAAATATTTTTAATGACTCCTATTAATGTATAATTATGTTTAAGGTTGGTTATGGTGGAGAACTTGTGAGCACTTCATGAAGTGGTGGTGAAACAGAACATCCTAAGGTTTTGATCTTTATTTAAAACAAAAAGGTTATAAAATGTCATGGTTAAAGTTGGCAAATGGCATTTTGCCAGCCTAACAAATGCTGCTGGATTTCTCTCTCCTCTCTTGAAATCCCTGCTACTTTTAAATACTCTTTAATTTGCCTGTCTGCTGGTATACAACTGCAGAGAAAATGCAAACCATTGTTTGGATTTGGGGTAAACTGAAATAAGCTTGAGCCATGCCCTAGCTGAAGAGACTTTTAAGTCAATTGAAATTGTTTGTTCTTAAATGTTATTGTCTTCTATAACAAATACAAACTGAATGGAAAACTCAACACGTTAAAGAACAGCAAAGCAGCAGATTTATTGAAAAGGACTTGGCTAAGCAGTATCCTTTGTTCTGACTATGACACCCCTTATTTCAGCTGCATCACCACAGCTGATGCTGCCAGATCACCTTGAGGTTCTGCAGCATGACAGTGAGTGCAAGAAGCTGTTAAATGAACTTTCAAGTTGTCACATCAAAGCTCTCAAATAGCAGAAAAGTAACAGCCTTAATGGTTGCACCATCTTTACATTTCTGTCTGTTGGCAGGTAAATAATGGTAGTAACAGGGATCTCGGGTAATTTTATTGAAGCATCAGGAATATCTTCTGTCTGAGAGTGCTGAGAGACCTTTGCTTTTATATAGAGCAGCATGGCTTTTAAGGGTGGTAGCTTCTGAGCTGTGATATCAGGAGCTGTGGCTAAGGGAGTTTCAGTATGGATTTCATCACCTGAGTGCAGTGACATTTATGCTGCCCGTTCAAATGAAGATGTTACACAACACATTTACTCAGAAAAGCATCTCGTTTAATGACAGTCATGCAGCACAGGTGTCAGAAATATTCGAAATCTGGTTTGTGTTTGGCAGTGCTGCGTTCTTCTGTCATGGAGCCATCAGAATCCCATCTGCAGAAAGGCTGTTAATATTCTTTAAAAACAAAGAAGAACAAAACAAGAAAGAAAAGAATCTGTTTAAAAATAACATAGTATTACCTTGTATATTCATTGTTCTCATGAACCTCCTAGCCAGGCACAGAATGTTGTGTGCTATTTCCTCTGCAGACAGATAATTTCAGGAGGGAGAGGAAATTCAGCCATGTCAAGTAAAAAGTCTTAGCAAGTTGTTATGTCTGTTTGCTAGGAACTTAATATATATTTTTCTTTTAATATTTTTTTAAAATTATGAAAACATTTTAGCCTCTAAAAAAATGTTGGTATAGTAATAAATCATGTTGGCAATAAATAGTATTGTCTCTGAAGATACCTTATATTAAAAGTAACCTTTTTCCTGTTCTTGTATCTTTGTATCTTCTCTTCAGTAAGGGACTGCAACTTGTATTGTTCCGGTCACTTTCCTTGTGGAGGTTAATCTGCAGTCACATTCTGACATGACAAAACACTAATTATTGCTGCTGGTGAAAACACTGGAAGTATTTGTGTTCACTTGTCAGTGTATTCAGTTATTATTGTGATGAAATTGGTAATCCTGAGGCTTGTTATCTGGTAAGAGAATTACTGTTTTGCAAATGAGGTTTCCAGTTTCAGTTTTAGTAGGGCCTGGGAGGAGATAACAAATTAGATGATGGCTTAGGTAGTAGGAAGAGTGTATTTAAACTGAGTTTTGTGAATACTGAAAGTAACTGGGGCTGAAAGTTATCATTAGGCTAGTCAGAAATAATACAAACATTAATTTCCTGATTGTGTCTGTAGATTTTAAAGTCTTACAAGTCCATGTATGAAACTTTTGCCATGGCCAGGTGCTTTCTGGGGCAATCACAGGCAGTGGCCTCTTCTTGAGCTAAATTCAGCTTTTCCCTGAGTAAGTGCTTTAAATAACTATTCTTGCTAAATTGCAGCTTTCTACCTGTCAAATTTCAAGAGCTCCACATCAATTGTCAACTGTGTATGGCGAGGTAATGGCAGCATTAGACCTGTCTGTGTCAGAAGCTGCTGCACTGGAATCTCTTTGCTGCTTCATTTCTCCTGGAATCTCTGGAGTTAAGCTCTTGAGATATTGAGCACATGTTTCTTCCTTCTCTTCCCTTGCCCTTCCTCTCGCTGTCTTGTTTCCCCTCTTATTTCTGGCGCTAAGTTTCTGAGCTTTTAATGCACATTTATTAATCCTTTAGTGAGACATTGTGTTGTGTGTCACTATCCTCTTCTGTATTGCTGCATAAATTCTGCCTCATTTTCCCTGTAGTGTAGTTTGTGGTGGTTGGCTTCAGTTATTTTACAAGGAGCCCTTGCATTTAATTGTATTGCATTTAATAATAGGAAAAGAATGTGAGAGCAGTGATTTCCCTTCCCCCTGCCTTTTTCTGGCTTTGGTGAGATTACCTAGAAATTGCCACCTTCTGGTTCATTCAGAAGTTCCCTTAATATCTATGTAGTACGAAATTTAGAGGTCTTTATGATAAAAGAGCTGCAGCTTCTATTTTAATATTCTTTCATTGCCAGCTTTAAAAAGAGAAAATGTAAGTTGGTGTTGGAATAGAAATTTTTTGCAGTATTGAATCTGTTGAACTGTGATTCATTTGATAGTCTAGAGTTGTGATTATAAGAAGGACTTTCAAAAAATTGCCTGAAAGCAGAGGTGCAGATCTCCTGTTCAATTCAGTGATCAATCCCTGTAAATGGGAATTGAATGGATATGGACTATTCAGGTGTGAAAAGTACAGTGACTACAACAGGAAAGCTTGTGGGATTTAATCCATTTATTGGCTGCATTTGATAGTTTGTTGCATGGGAAGAGCAGAGGAGAGTAAGTGGGAAAAATAACTGAAAGAACCCAGTAGGGTAGAAGAATGAAGGACAGAAATAAACCCAACTTTTTTCCCAGTCAATGTGACAAAGATTCTGAATAAGAAATTGATGTGCAATCATCTCTGCATAAATCAGGCACTATTTCTGGAAAAGTTCTTGCAGACTTCAAATTCCACTGCAGACGGATTCATTAACCAAGCCAGTTTAAGAGGTATTTGTGTCCTCCCACCTCTGCTTACAGGTTCCTTTGTTGAGCCACTTGAAACCGTGGAATTGTAAAACCACAAGCACCAAAGTGAAAGGTTTGAAACAGCTCAGAACAACAAAGTGTTCCTACAAGGTCAGCTCACAGCTAGAGCTCCTGCAGGGTACAGGAGCCCAGTGGGAGCGGTGAGTTTTGGATTTGCTGGCCTTTGCCTGTGCTTCTGAGATCCAGTAAATGTTGAGTTGTTGGTTCTCTCTGGACTTCACAGGCTTAGTTATCTTCCTTCTGTCAAGATGACCACTGCAGCTTTGCAAAGTCATTCTCTGCATACCTGAATTTCCACCTAAACCACCAAGAAATGCTAAATTGGGTGTATGTTCTACCATTTATATGTGGCTTAGTGGCTTGGCAGGAATGGGAATTTTTATTCACTTGATAACAAAAGCTGTTTAATTTAGGCACAATGAAAGTTTGCAAAGTGGATGGGATTTGGGGAGAAGGTGTTGGGAGATCTTGTACCCTGACTTGTGAGTACACAGTGACTCATGGTGTTGGCTCTGGGAACAGAGCATTCCACTTCTCAGCTGCTTGGGGAACATCATCTGTGGACGATAGGGAACTAAGAAAATAGAGAAAGAGGAGCTCATGCCTTCTGTGCATCAGGAATACAGCCTGCATCTAATCTTTAGGGATCCAGAGAGGAAAGACTTGAAACGTAGATTCAAAAGAGATAACTTTTTATCTAAAGACTGAGTAAGAGTTATTTTAGATATCAACAACTAAATTTTTTTGAAGTGTAAAAGCAACTGTGTATTTACTTTAGGACAGTCAATATCTTTAGTATTATCAGCTCTTTTCAAGAGCTAATACCACTTTGGTATCAGTATTTTATTGCTCATCTGTGAGAGTCTGAATCCAAAATTTAGATGGCAGATGTGCAGCTTCCCACGGTGACGTTGCTGCATGTGGTGGATGAATCTATCATAGAATCCCATAAGGTTTGGGTTGGAAGGACCTTAAGGCTTATCTTGTTCCACCCCCCTGCCACGTGCAGGACACCTTCCACTATCCCAGGTTCCCCCAAGCCCTGTCCAAGCTGGCCTTGGACACTTCCAGGGATCCAGGGGCAGCCACAGCTGCTCTGGGCACCCTGTGCCAGGACCCCCCACCCTCACAGGGAAGAATTTCTTCCCAATATCTCATCTAAACTTACTCTCTTTGTGCATATAAGTTCAGTTAAGTTTTATATGATACAAGCTGAGACCTGAAACTTCTTTTGAGTTGAGTATTTAAATATTCAAACCTTCTTTATTGAAACAGTTCTCTCAGTGGTCCCAGACTGTCTTGCCCATTTTCTATTCTGGCTGCTGTGAGTATCTGGTGTGCAAACTTCAGAAGCATGTCTGACAGTCCAGGTAAATGCATTAACAGATGCACTGAAAAATCCCCCAAACCAAACCACAATTTATTAAATTCTCAAGGTGATTTGTTAAGGCTTATCTTGAGGATTGGCTTTTTGTATTTAATTGCAGCAAATTATATGCCTTGAAGGGTTTATATTTTAAGAAGATAAACTCAGATTTGCCCTTTTTTTTCCTTGTCTTCTACCACAGTTTATTGCAGAGTAATAATCAGTTTTCTATGTCAGTTTGCTAGACAGTCAAGAAGATAAAAAAAGGACTTGATATGCTTGACAGCTTTTCAGACAGGAAGAACTTGATTTTGTTTTGGTTTCAGTTGTCCCTAAACGTGTGATTGTGTAGGGTGGTGAATTTTGGCCCCTGTTGCTGGACATCATGCCAGCTTCATGATGGTGAAACCACAACACCTTCTCATGGGTCTCAAAATTGTGTGTCAATCCTGAGCACCAGCACCTTTTAGTTTAAAGCTGTTTGTGCCTGGCACTCTGGTTGAGATGCAGGAGGGCACAGCTGCTCCAAAGCTGTAGCCTAAGGCATGGAGACTTCTATGTGTGTTCCATCACCTTTCCTGCTTTTCCATGCCTGGTGTGAGCAGGAGAAGCACTAACTGGGTCCCCGTGTCCCTCCTTTCCCCTACATCAGGGTTGCAAGTGGGGAGAGGGTTGTTCTGAGTGTTGGAATCTTTTCCTTTCCCCCTTCCTTCCTGTTTAACCGTCTCTACCCCCAAATTCTTCTGGCTGCTGATGGTCAGAGAAGAGACTCTTTTACAGGAGGCTTGGCCAGTTAATCTTTGGTCCAGAGATGAGAAGTGTAAGAGGAGCTTTAGTAACTCTAAGACCTGACCTGGGTTTTCATAGTTAAAAAAAAACCTGGATGCATTAATATGAAATAGAAGTAAATAGAATAACCCCAATTTGGCACAGGGTTGACTTACAGGGCTGCTTCTGTTTGTAGCATTCCTGACACTGGCATTGTCCTGCTCTGTCCTCACTTGCTGTGAAGTGAGGAGCGAACAGGAAGCAAGGACCTTGTGTTCATCTAAAGAGGTGGTGTTGGGAATGCCAGATTCTGAGGATTTTCTGGCCTTTCTTGTTTTTCTGGAAAGAATAAAGCAAAACTTCAATAACACAAAAACTAAAACCCTTGTCTGTCTTTGTCTTCCCTTGCCACTCCCCACCACTTGTGCCTTGTGCACTGCCAGCCTGGGGTGGGATGTTTCCAGGCTCCTTTTTGAAGATATTTATAAATAAGTTGAGGTCCATATGTTTGTTTTTTCCCAAATGATTTCTTTACTGTAAGTCATTGTATTTCTGTGTAATTGATCTGTGTGTGTCAACTTGCATCTACGGAGGGAAGTCACGAATGGGTTGGGCCTGTGCTGTTCAAACATGGAGAAAGGAAATAAAAAAATAGTTTGACAATAACCCTAATAATGACAGCTAGGGACAGAAACTTATTAAGAAAATACAAGTTCAAACTAACTTGCTTTGAAACAATAAGAATAAATGGTATGCATAACTGTTATGGACTAAAATAGAGCAGGGAATAGAGGGCACAGCTTTCTCTCCTCTAGCCTCAGCCTGCCCAGCAAAATTCGGCATATAAATATCCGTAAATCAAGAAGGGCAAAGACACTTAAAGATGTGAGTATTTTTAGCAAGAAGAAAAAGCATGTCAGTGGTGTTCCTTCCCATACGTGGTGGTTACAAATCCAGTTATCTTGGTGTACTTGACACAAATCAGGATTTCAGGTTTGGTGTCCTCAGTCCATAAATTTTTGTTTCCAAACAGAAAATGGGAGAGTTCTCCTTGGTTTTTAAAAGCTTTGGGGAAGAGAGGGAATACATGGCTGGATATGTGCTGCAGGCAGGAATATCTGGTAGAAAGATATGAGCCACAGCAAGGCAGAGAGAGCAAATGCCCTGCCTTGTCCCATGTAAGGAGATTAGGTTAAGACTGCAGCCTGGACTGAGCAAAAATTAGAAAGGATAATGCTGCATTAATTCACACAGGTCTAGCTTCTGTAGCAGTGACAAAACAAAATTAGTAATAGTCTAAAAGTATAACCCTTAGTAGAAGAACTTTCTTCTCCTCCTTTTGCCCTGTGCTCCCTCCTCCCCTCATTTCCTGCTCGGGCACACGAAGTTGGAAACTTAAGAGCGGATTTTGAATGGGATTTTTCTTCCTCCTCCCATGCCTTCATTTGAAAAAAAAAAAAAAAAAAAAATTAAAAATTTTTGGAAAAAGCCTGTTTCTGTAGCAGTGACTCAGTGCTGCAGTGCCTATCTGCCTTGTGTCAGGCATGGGGCTGTCTGGGGGAAGCAGAGTGTGCACATACCCAAACTGTGAGACAAGCTTTGAAATTGCACCAAGTGCACTCAGAGCATCAAATGTGCCGGATCACGCTGCGATTCCAGTAACAGCCAGAGCTCTCTTGGCTCCCAGTAGGAAAGTGGTCACGCCGCTGGAGAAGGGGGGAGAGAGGCCAAACTGCACATTCATTTGGGTAATTAGGTAAACAGTAAATGGGAGAAGGTCTCTTCTACTCGAACTCCATTGTTTTTTCCTAAAAGTCTATATTTAGATTTGGCAACCAGATTTATCACAGTGATTGGTGCATTGTTTAAACAAGGTCACCGATGTGTGTGCGTGTTTATCTCTGCTTAACTGGATTGCTTATTTGAAGTAGAAAAACTTCCAAAAATATTATGCAGAGGTCTTGAAAACTTGTGTACTCATGCCCCAGAGCACATGGTCTTTATTAGAAAATAGATGCAATTATTCACGTTTGGTTTTGCAGCTTGGAGTCCCGAGGGATTTGTACATAAAACTATGGAGATTTGATTACATCCTGATTTTATGTCTCACTAGGATATGAGTGTTTCATACGTGTAAAAACCTTTTTATAAGGCAGGGATTATAACAAGTTCCTAAGTGAAGCCAGACGGGTGCTGTCCTGTCTGTTGGAATTGCAATACACATGCTCATTAATTTAGTCTAACTCTGGTGGTTGCTTGTGTCTTTATAAAACCCGGAGTGCCTTTGTGTTTTATATTTAGAGCAAATATTCTGGACTTGTTGGCAGGTTGGTTTGAGACTTCAAGGTACAATTTCAAAGCCAGACTTTATTGTTCACAGCAGTTCCATGCTGCTTGGTGAGGATGGAGCATGGTTTGCTAACAGTGCTAGTGTGGTTAAGGTAAAAATAGCAAATATCAGCTCATTTTCCCTTTCACCGATGAAGTGAGAAAACAAAAAAAAAAAGGCATTTCAGAAATGTCAACTGGAGAGGATTTTGCTCTAAGAAAGAGCATGCAGTTCTGGGGGGTTTGTTTCCTTTGTTTTTTTCACGGTTTGTTAATCTTTTTTGGTTAAAACTCCATTTTTTGCAATGAAAATAATTGAGAATGCTTTTTTTTAAAGAGATTGCTTAACAACGGCTGCCTACTGAAAGTGCTGCTCGCACAGACTTACAAATGGGACTGTGCTCAATTTGGGCAGCATTGACCTCTGTGAGAGGCAGTTCTGGTCATCTCATGTTCACACCTAATGAAACAACAGCAGTCATTTTGGAACTTGAAACAGAACTGATCTCTGGTACCATAATAATGAATGAAAAGACACAGAAGAGATTAAGTGCTTGTGCATGGCTTGCTGGAGGACAGGGCTCCATGTTCAGCTGACACCACCAGCAGTCCTGAGGGTGGCCTTGGTGGCTGAGATGCAATGACCTGTGCTTCATGCAAAGCCTTTTTCACAATGTCCACTTCTTTGCTTTGTCCTGTGGTGAGGAGGTGTGTGCACATGTCACAAATTAATTCCTTAAATACTCTCTGAAAGAGAAATTATTTTCTTTCTTTCTCTTCCTCCCCCCTTCCTGTCCCTTCAATGGTTGAAATCCTTACGTATCTTTCCGTTTTGGGGAGAGACTCCTTTTATACATTTAAATTCCCAGGCCAGTGCTAGGACACACAGGTTCATCTCTCAGAGATATGCATCATGAGCTGTGTCCTACACTGGACATCTTTAATCATTCTTTAAATTACAAGCAGAGAGGTTCAGTCAAAGAGGGTGTGCTCCTTTCCCTCTCCATGCTGTTTTGGTGCCTGCAGGTCACCTTGCTTCATCCCTTGGCTCTGTTGCCAGTGCTGGAATCTCCTCCAGGCCTGGTGCCCAGGCTGGCAGCAGGTACATCTTCATTCCAGCGCTTCTTCAGTGTCCCTGATGTGTGGCTTCTGCACTGATTCCAGGCTCTTCCTGACAGACAACCTGTGGAGAGAAAACTCTGCTGGTTAGAAGGTCATTTGCATTAAGAAATGCTCTTTTTTCTTCCTTCCCTGCACCCACCCCCCTAGCTCTTTTCTTATTTCTTTTTTTTTGTTGTTTCTTTTAGTACTTTCTCAGTGCAGTGCTATAGCACCTGGAATTTTACACAGACCCTCTTCCCATGCTACTCCCAAGTGTTTTAATTTCAGACTTTTGGCATTTTGAGATACCAGGGTGTTTCATCTTTCGTCTCTGGAGCTTGTTTCTCTGTTTAGATGAAGGTTTAATCCTAAATTCCAGCTGTCACTGATCTCTTGTCAGTTGTTGCACTTTAATTTGCTGTTATTAACACACTATTCCGATGGGGCTGCAAGATGGATGTTAGGATAGTTCTCATTCAGCTCAAGGAATTTCCCTACCTAAATTCAGAACCTAAAATAATTCTGGATTTGTAAATTCTTCCTTGTGTTTTGCTGTTTGGGGACAGGGCTTAGTGGTGCACTTGGCAGTTTTGGGTTATGGTTGGATTCAGCCTGGAAGGTCATAACACCAGATGGAGTATTTCTATTACTGGTGGTGTTTGGATGATAAATGCAAGAATTTAATTATGCATGTTGCTAAAGTTCTTTATTTATATACACTGTAAGAGTACACTCTCCAGTGATTTTGAAGAGTGCTGTCAATTAGCTGGTGGTTATCTTTTGCTGCCAGTTGGCTCTTACAGTGGGATTTCCAGTGTTTGAGAAGGTTTTAAAATATATTTACATTTTAAAATGTATTTACAGAACTCGTATTGTGTGAGGGAGTTGTCAGTATAGTTTATTCACTCTAAAAAAGGATCAAATAAGATAATAAATTATAAATAAAATAAGATCAATAAAATAACAGTTACAACAACTAATTAAAGTATATACAGAAGGAAATTATAAACTTAGCTCCTACCATTCTTGGTGGAGAGTTGGTAGGTCTTATTTACGCAGCAGTTGCACTGAGGATATGTTCCTTTCTAGTTACATAAAAGTAAGGTCTGGAAAGTTTGAATAAATGCACCTGCTATTTGGGCAGTTACCAAGACCATTTTTGGGATGTTTATCCATTAAGTTGCTTATATACTATAACTGTATTTCCTCCCCTAGTAGTTTAGGCAGCAGTTGGTTTGATGAACACAGGGATCACATCTAGCAATAAAACTGTGTTTTGCTGGTAAAACCCTTGCTTTAAGATTACAGCAGTAATGGGTTTTTTACCCCACTCTCTCCACAAAAATCCCCAACACTTCAGTTGGGAATGAAGAAGGGTGGTGGGAAGTTAATTTTGCCTGCTGAAAAACAAGGCTATTAAAAACTGAAATGAGTAGCTTGTGTATGATATTTCTGATGGTACTAAGCCCAACCTGTAATCATGAAGAAATGGATGTCAGACCGGGCGTAGAGTGCTTTTTTTCTCTGTGCAGTCAAAGTTTGTATATTTATGTAAGAACACTGATTTATTTGTAGAGTTGCTGAAGTTGGCAGTGAGGCAGGTCAGTGCTGCTGTCTTTCTCCAGGGGCTCAGGTTGGTGATTGGTGGCTCCAGAGGTTTTCCTCCCAGCCTGAGCTCCCTGTGTGTGCCAGTGGCTTCACAGCTCAGTGAAAAGGCCACAGAGGAGCCAGACCTGTGGGAGCAGCTGTGTCACCGGCCGGGGCCGAGGGCTCTCCTTCCTCCCAGCAATCCCTAAATCTCCCCAAATCTCTGAGGCGACTGCCTGCACTCGCTGTGCACAGCTCACTCTGCTGTTGTGCGTTTCCTTGCCGCGGAGTTGTTGCCGGTGTGTTTACCTCCAGGCCATACATTTATTTATTTGCACCAGTGCATGTTGCAAAAATCCTTGGCTGGCTGGGGTGGCTCGCAGCTGCGTGTGGGCTCAGCTGCTGCGTGTGTCTGGCTGGCTCTTAAATGTTCATTTTTATAGCCCTTGAAACCTGGCACGAGCTGTGTTTAGTCGTCAACAACAACAAAAGATTGCTAGTGAAATTAAAACCTGGCATCACCGTGCTGCAGGTTTATTCGCAGTGTATTGAAATGGGATTTTCTTGCTAACATTTCCTGGCATCCATCCAAAGGCCAGCATCTCATAAATATATATTATCTCTGTCTGCTCTGCTCAGTTGACAGGGCTGTAGCAGCTTCTCATGCAGATCACAGGAGCAGCATGGAAAAATGAAACCAGGAGATTTTCACATGGGGAGTTTGTATCAGCAGAGAAATTGTAGCGGGTTTGGCAGGGAATTATAGGGCAGAAATCACAGAATCACTGAATTGAGTTCTCCTGGAAGGAGCACAGCGGGTCATCTGGTCCCGCCTTTGTGCTCAAGCAGGGTCATCCCAGAGCACAGAGCAGAGCATTGCATCCAGACAGGTCTGGGATATCTCCAGTGAGGGGAACTCCACAACCTCTCTGGACAATCTCTTCCAGTGTATGGTCACTGCACAGTGAAGAAGTTCATCCTCATATTCAGGTGGAAATTCCTGTGCATCTTGAAGAGTTCTCAGTACCTGCCTTCAGAAACTAGACCATGTCAAAAGCAGAGCTGAGCTTGCTGTAGCTGTAGTGACAGGTTGGGCTTGGAATCGTGGGGCAGGGACACCAGTTACAGCCTGCCTTGGCACTGAAATTTAGGTGAGGAAAATGAGGTGTTTTGTGGCATTTAAATGCTCTGCTATCACCGTTTAGCTTGTTCAGAGGCACTTCAGTCTCAGCATAGGTAGAGTGGAAACAGCACATCTTGTTTGATGTGGGACAGGTGAGCTTGCAGTGTGGTCACTGGAAGGCTTGACCAGCTCCAGGCTTGTGAGAGGCAGCTTTGCTCTCAGGAGCTTTGTTTGGGCTCAGTAAGGGATCCCTGTCTTCCAGCCCCACCAATTCCAAGCCTCACTCTTCCAGTCACTCAAACCTCAAATGCAACAATTTCAAGGGTGCTGTTTCATTTGTCCTCTGTGTAACTTCTAAACATTAATTAACACTAAATATTAAGAGGTCAAGTAAGTCAGGTGCACTGGTCTGCGCTGAGCTGAGGAAAAGTCATATCCACCTGCAGGAAATGTTGCAGGGGGAAACAGATGCATCTTGGTGATAGGAGATGGGAAGGGGATGTTAGGTCATTAATTACTTAGCTTTGCATAAACAAAACTTAATATTTTGAAAAGTCTCTAACTTAAAGGGAAGGGAAAATCTTTTATCCTCTGTACTATTTAACTACATGTCAAGTTGGGTCAATTGGAAAACTTTTGTGTTCATTCCTGCTTTATATATTGATTACTCTTCCACGAACTGTTCCAATGCACTGAGCACTGGGCTAGTTTTAAATGGGAAAAGAGCTAAGGGGAGCTAGACTGCTAAATACAGGATCCCTGACCCTCTGTATTCCTTCTGGTTTCTCTAGGGAGGATACAGGGTGCAATTTGATTTACTTTTCAACGGGTTAAAGCTCATTTGATGGCTGGTTGTTGGGGACTTAGCCTGGGATCTTTTCAGAAGTGGTATTTGCTTACCCTGCTGATTTTCTCAATTAAAACAGAGGACTTGGTTGAAAGCAAATGTGATGAATAAATGTTCAGGATTTATCATAGATGCTGGTGATTGTGTGCATTTGGGTTTTGTTTGTTTTTTCTCTTTTAACTCTCTTCTTTCCCCTTTTTCCCTCCATGTCTTGGTAAAAAAATGAGAAGCTGATAAGTTTGTTTGGTCCAAAACAAATTTAGAATGGAACAGTTTAGTTTATGGGAGATTGCAGTTCATCCTTTTTTTACAATATGAGCTATGAACTCAAATTTTACACACTGTAGTGCCTTTACTCAAGCACTAGGCAGCTTCCAGAGAGCAAGCAAGCATTAAACATTAATTTGTGACATCAGAGCCAGGTTCTCCTTCTTCCAGCTGCTTGGCAATGGTGCACTTGGGGTTTTCTGTGGTATTGCTTTTTTACTTTTTTAATTGGCTGGTAGTATTTATTAAACAACGTACTCTGAGAAATTGCTGAAGCTCCATACATCAGAGCTGGGTAGTTTTTCTGGAGAGCAGAATTCCCACACAGGAGGCCCTTGGCAAAGATTTGTCTTCATATTCTCGGTGCAAATGTAAGGCTGCTTGTGTATATATTCTGTGAAATGTTATAAAGTTACGAAAGATTGTTTTCCCAATACAGTCTTAAAGCTGAAATACAGTTACATTCCAACATAGCAAATCTGCATTTTGTGCATTAATTACTTAAATATCTAGGAGTAGTGAAATATAATGCTGTTAAACATGTCAAATGTGATGATTAAGTGACAGGATTGTTAGGAAGAAAACAGTAATTTTCTGAAAAGCTAAATGAATGATTTGGCACAATGAACTGCAAACACTACCAAAAAAAAAAGAAAACGGAGGAAAATTTGCTAGTGGAGGATCATGTTTGTAGGCAGCTGGTATTAAAAACAAGAGTGAAAATATTTCAGATTCTCTCAACTTAATTGCCAAACTCATTTCTTCCCCTGACATTATTTTACCTGCTGACAGCTGTGTGGGTGGCTCAGTATGGCTGAGGATCTCACATCACTAATACAGTGGCAGTCACTGCTGTAAGCTGATTTCTTTGTGATACTGAGACTGTGAAATGCTTCCCAGGATAAAGTGCTTCTTTGGAAGGACTGGAGCCTGAGTAGCTGGACTGCAGATCAAGGAGAAAGTTCTGCCTTCGGGTTTACTCGCCTGCGTGTTCTATGGACACAAGAATTGCTGGAGCCACTTGAGGCCAACTTTAACTCAGTGGCATTGAATTAGTGTAGACAAAGGGGTTTTTCTGAACATCATCGTTGCTGCTGATGATGTGTGTAAGGAAGGGAGAGATCAGTTTGACTCGAAGCCCAGGCTGAAATTTTTGAGTTAGCTGTTTAAAAGAATTGTCTTATTGGTAGACTAAGCAAACTTGTCTACCAATGTTTGTCTGTTAATAAACACGTAAACCTTGTCTGCCTTTTTAGAAGCACTTTGAGAAAGATCCTTTTACCCTCTCTAGAGTACACTGTGAAACCTCAGCTAGGCCAAGGGTAACTTCGCTTTGATCATGAATTCTTCTGAGCAGCGGTAACATGAAATAAAAAGTGAAATCAGAAGTAAAAAAAAAAAAAAAGTACAAAACCTTCTCAATATTATTCAGACTTAAACTAAACTGTGACTTTGATGTTCTTGGGCTTCCTGTGGAGTGCTTATTGAAGCCTTTCTCTGTATTGTTAGGTCTGTACAGAGCTGTGGTCCAACCCCTGGCCACACCAATAAGAATAGTTTAGAGTAGCAGTTAACCCATAACTGGTTTTGCGCGTTGCTTCGTGCTGTAACTTGAGATGCGGTTCATCTTTCTGTGTGCTCCCTTTCTGAATTGGGTGGTCAGTGTGAGTCAGTGATCAATGCAATGCCAGCTGTGTTTGGAAAGGGGAGGGAGGGATCTTTCCCTACAGTCAGGTGTCTGTAGGATGGTGATGAAAAAGGAGGGGAGAATCCTGGTGATCATCTCTTTCCTCATGCAGAGACTGGTGTCTTGCCTGAAGTTCTGTCCTGTCCAAAGCGCTGTTGTGCTAAATCCCTGCCTTGGTGCAGCTGGGGTCGTATTATCCAAGCTGAGTCATTCCTCAGGGGTACCAAGTGCTCCGACAGGGCAGGTAAGGGCTCTCCAAGGACTGTTTCAAGGGCATGGTCTGTGTGGGTGCCCAGCCTGGCAGAGATCAGCGGGAGTTACAAAGCACATGAGAAATCCACAGCAAGGAGGGCTTCAGCTCCTCCACCATCTGTCTGCGTTTTCTGTCCTCTCCTGCCCTTCTGTGCTCCCAACCCAGAAGATGTCCATGTGTTAGCGGAAACTTGTGCAAACACAGCTTGCAGAGCTGACCAGAAACCTGCCTCACCTTCTCAGCTTTCCCTGCTGATTATGGCTTGTGCCACTGGAGCAAACCACATCGTCATCCGTCGGATTTATTCATATTCCTGAAGTTCCAACAAGCCTGCTTTACCAGCCTGCCTAATTCAAAGCATTTGGCCAAAGCATTTGGCCAAAGCACTGCTGCCACATTAGCAGCAAAAGGCTCAGCAAGGAGAAGGAGGACTTGTTGCTGGAAGAGGTGGGGGACCCAGTAACAGCAGACCCAGTTAAAACTGGGGTTCTCAGTGCTTCTGTGTTGACCTCAGTATTGAAAACATGGACACCTGGGCCTCTGTGCTTGGTGAAAGCGATCAAGGAGAGAACAGCTACCAGCAATAGATGAGGGTCAGGTCAGGAGTTAAAGAACCTGTGTGAGTCCATGGGGTCAGATGGGCTGCAGCCAAAGGTGATCAGCAACACCTGGGATCAAAAAGCAGAAGACAAAAGCCAGCTAACATTTTTCCAGTGGAGTCTGTGTGTCATTTTCACGGGAGTACCAGTATCTCTGTGTTCACTGCTTGTGCTTCTTTGAAACTTCATTGCTGTGGATGGGAAATTGTAGCAGAGTTGTGGTAAAGGTACATTTTGTCATTCCAGACTTATGTTCTGAGCAGCGTGATGTTGACAAAGCACAAGAGACAGCATCATTATTTGGTGTAGGAATTGCATTGCAGTGTCCGAGCTGTTTCTGTTTCTGGGGTTATTTGTTGTGATTTCTTAAACATGGTCATTTTAGATAGTTGCTTCTGTCGTTTACAATTGAAAAGTCTAACTTGCTACTGAGTAGAGAAATTATTTTTTGATTTGAAGGAGGTTTTCAGGTAACTTTCTCTCTGTTCTAGGGAGCAGTGATAGCCTTTCCCATATACACACATAAGTAAGGAAGTTTTTGCAACTGCAGCTGTCAGGAGTGTGCTTTGGCTGATGAATGCAGCCTAGCTTAAAGGCAGGATCCCATAGTGGGTCAGTTTAGCTTTATTGGTCTGCCAGACTAGATTATTATTTTATTTAACCAGAGGAGTAGTTCTCATTGTTACTTTATTGCCAAGGGTGTGTCAGCGTTTCCATTATAAACCCCCTATTTTCAAGGATTTGAGTAGACTTGAGATTTAAGTGTTCTGGTCTAAAACTTGGCAAGCGTGTTCTTCGTTCACCAGTGGATATTTTCTTTATGAGATTTTAGAACGGTCAGCTGTTTCTTAAATTGTAGTGAAGGCAAGAGGGTTTTTTCCTCTTGGTTAAACAGATAGGACTATTTTTTCCATCTCATTTATTGCAACTAGATTTATAAAAAATAATTCCCTATTCTGCTGTTTAAAAAGGGAAGAAAGGGGGAGGAGAAAAAAGACTATCTTCCTGCTGCCTTGTTCTGTTTGCCATGCCTCCAACCCTTCCCTTTGGTCTGTGTTTGGTGAAGTCCCACCCACCCTCTCAGTCCCTTCTCTCCGCCTCTTTACTTATTTCCCTTCAGTGTATTTACACTCTCACTGCATTGAGTTGCAGGGTTTGTTCTCCTTCCTCCATTCCTCCTCTTTGCTTTCCTGTCTTGTGCTTCCAGCTCTTGATTCTGATGGATCTGCCTGTATTACCTTTCTCTAAAAGGCAGCTCTGAGGCACTCCTAAGTGATACAACATACCTGTGGTAAATAGAAACTTTATACTTAACTATATATAGTCATGTACTTTGCTACTTAACTGAAGAACACGTGCATGACTCTTAGTTGAGTACTGCAATTTTTCAACGCTTTTCTGAGATGTTGCTGCGCCTCTAGAGCAAAGTACTTTCACATTCCTTTTTTTTTTAAACCAAATCTTTAATGTAGACTGAAAAAAGCGAAGTGTGATTGGCACAGAACAGCACTGTGGGTTTGCATTGCTGGGCTCTTTTAGTCATTTCCTGAGAGCTTGGTGCAGAAATGTGACAGCCCATGAAGCGATAGCAAGCTCAGCAAGGCTTTGTATTCTGTTAGAAGTTGGTGTACTACAGGTGAGTGGACATCCTTCTTGTGGGGATGTAGGAATACCTGCTTCTGGGATTGGTGCTCAAGGTCTTCAGGAAGAACCTCTGCTGTTTTGCAGTTCACAGCCATGAGCAAAGTAACTGGGGATGTAAAATGGTGAGTGAGGAACTACAGCTACGTGACTACTAAGCAACAAGGAATGTAAGTGAAGCGCTGGAACCCAAAGGGTGGAAAATGAGTGCTTTCAAAAAGCATCATGGTCTTTCTCCCAGGACCTTCAGAAGGTCTTTGTCGGAACAAGATGCTGGCACAGCTGCCTTGAGGGACTATCATTGGTACCACCGAACGAAAAGCAAGAAGTTGAATAAACAGATGAGTTTTGACTCAGAGAAACCTCTTGGAGCGTACAGGTGGCAAACACATCCTTGGCCTCCCTGGAGGGTAAGCAAACGAGAAGGCCCCTCCAGTTTGAAAGGGGAATGCAGTGACCCAAGTCTTGCCAAAAGTTCTGCAAGCATGGATGCTACCGGTGCTGACGATCTCCTCAAAGACACACCTGAGACACTCTTCCCGACAAGGACAAGGCCGTTGCGAGTTCCCTTCAACCGCTCCCTGTCCGAGCCCGTGCCGCACACCGGCAGCAGGAATGCCCGGCCGTTCCTGCAAGCTGTGCACTCGCTGGACGCCGAGCAGCAGGGCTACTTCATCCGGGGCATCTTCTCCTCTCTCTCAAGTGGCTTTGCAAAGATAAGGAGTCGAAAAGGAGACCCAGTCAGTGAGACCATAACTGAAGGGAAGACAGAGGACCATCAAATTGTTTTGAGTACAGGTAATGGATGCACTTTTGTTTTGTTCTACTTCTGTTCGTGTAACAGGTGAGTGTAGCGAGACACACAATAATTGTTTAAACTGTTTTATAACTTGTTTTTATTAGTATGACAGTGATGCTCTGATGTTCTATCTTAATTTTTAAAAAGCAACTGAAAAAAAAAAAGGTCCTTTCCTGGTAAGGAAGTGGTATGAGATTTTCTGGTGTGTGCTTTAAAGCTTAGAGGTCCCTTTAAAACAAGCATCACCTGGTGGTTGCAGTAGCATTTCCTTCTCAAATGTGTGGTATATGCAGTCCTGCAGGCACAGTATCCTCTGTGGTGTTTTGCTGCCTTGATTGAGATATCAAGCATGCTCCTGTCAATGAAGTACCAGGGAGAGAGAGAAATTAAGCTGTCTTTTAAACAGAGTTCCAGGCAGTGGAATGGATCTAGTTCCTCATAGCAGATTCTCCATTTCGTAACCAAGCAGCTGGATCGGTGTCTGCTCTCTGGTAGATGCCAAGGACCGCTGTGTTGCAAGGGTTTAGCCAGCTGGGATTGAGGTCAGCAAGACGCCAGTCTGAGATTTCATTTGAATCTACCCTGCTGATAACAACACTCTTAAGGCAGGGTGGGAAAAAAGAGCAGGGGGGAAAAAAAAAAAGCCTTTTTTGTCAGGCTTTTCTGAAACTTTCTAGTGGGCTACCCAGCTTGAACCCAGTAACTGATGATGCCTGGAAAAAAAATCCACAAAGTTTAAACTTGTAATAAAAGTAAAAATAAGCTTTCCTTCTCCCCAAAACCTCAGCACTTTCCAAAGTCTTCCAGATTATCATATTAAAAACCTGATAATATCTGGATACAGTTGAGGCTGCTGGACAAGTCATCAGTATTCCAAAAAATTCAGTAGTAGTAGTGAAAGAAGAATACAGTATGTCTGTAGGGGTGTTCAGTCTTTCAGTCCCAGTGGAATGTCCCTGCCAGGCTTCTGTTTGCTATTGGAAAAAAACAAATGGCCAACAAGAAGAAATAACTAAGAAGGACGGTATCTGTTCAAGCCTTTTTATTTACAGTCACTGATTCATTTCTCCAAGAACTTTTTCAATAAAATTTTGCTTGATGATGCTTAATAAATTGTGTGGAACAGGTGAGGGGGAAAAGAAAGTAACAGAACCACTTCTTTGTCTTTTCTGTTGATGTCCTCTCATTAAGGAGTTGATTGAGTTTTTTCCTCTCCTTTGTATTTATTCAGATTAGGAACAAAGGTTTCTACTACAGGCTCTCAGCCTTGTTGAGACCTTCTGGGAAGGTATTCTATGTGATATGAGCGTTTTGGATCCATATGCCACAGTATATGAAGGGCTGAGCATCCTTTTTTCCTCTGTTCTGGTGCTCTTTGATACCAAATGGTTCTCTCATAATTCACAAGTATTGCCAGTCTCTGTGTTATTGGGATGCTTTGCTTTTCAGTAGTGTGTAAATTAAGCAAAGGAAAAGGATTATTTGTGACAAGGCACCACTTGGTAAATACTTCATGTCAATTATGGGACAGTGACAGACCCTTTGGGCTCTTCTTTGGGTGGGCCAAACCCCTGTCTGAGCCTGCCAAAACTGGTTTTGCAAAGGGAATCACAATTCAGGAACCGAGAGAAAAACAATAGGTCTCTAGATTAAAAGTCAAACTCTCTCGAGGGAGGAAATTGTAGCTGAGAAGGTGTTTGGGGAAATAAGTTTGATGGTCACCCATAAAATCACTTGCAACAGCCAGGTCCTGCTTGGGCCACTTCACAGGAGAGCAGAGCTTTTGGTGGGATGGACAAACGCCTCCACGGGGTTTTCTTTTCACCCTCTGCCATCACAAACATTCAGTCTCTGATCCCTGAAGTGGATGACAGCTTGTGTTTAACGGAACTGTTACAGTTGACCCTGTAAGAGGTGCAGCTGTGTGGGGTATACAGTCAGAGGACAACTAGTTGCTCTCCACTGGTTTTATTTTTCCTTCAAGAAGAACTGCCTGTGCCATAATTAGCTGGAGCTGCTGGCCAGAGGCTCCTGCCCTGGGCAGGACTGTAGGCTGAGACCTGCTAAAACAGTGGTAAAACTTGTGAGCTCCTGGGGTTTAGAGCTGAGGTCCGAGGGAGGTGACTTGAAGATAAAAGGAGTGAGAGAAATACACGTCTGTCGTGTTCTTCAACCACAGTCTAGATGCTCAGATAGGATCAAATCTTGTGTTCTTCCAAAAACCACATGAGTTTAATTCTGTGGACGTCACTGAATTGTGCACTGACTGTTTTGGTGCTTGGATGGGCAGAGGGTGTCTTTCCATGCCTATAGGCCTGTTTACTGTTCAAGGAAAAATCCAAGAAAATGGATAATTTTCCTCTCCTCAAGAAGCAGAACTTGGTAATCCTCATGCAACTGAGATCTGTGGTAAAAGTGCTTAGGCACTCAAACTAACCACAGGATGGTGTGAGGCATGGGGTTTCTCCAAAGTATGCAAACAGCTTTACACAGAAAAGCTTGATCAAAAGTCCCCCAGGAAATGTCTGCTTGGACAGAAATTCTTGTCACAATGACTGAAACCCAAGAGACCTTTTCTGTGTTGTGAAATACACAGTGGCAGAGGCACGCTTTGGACTTGAACCAGGAGAACCCGGGGTGCACGTTCTGTCTCTCTTCCATCCATGGAGCCAAGTCCTCTACTTCCACAGCCTCACTCAATTAGAAGTATTTCCACTTTGCTCTGAAATTGGAGATTATCAACTTTTTAAACAGTTTGTCTCCCTTCTGATGCTTGCCTGGCGTCTTGTGTTTTGCTTCATCTCTGCGCCAGAATGGCAGAATGGTTCTCTTCTTCAGGAAATGCTTAACTCCCAAAAGAGGACCAGTTGTTTTCATGGCAGCTTGAGGAAGGGAAGTGGGATTTAAAAAGAAAAAAAACAAGATCTGGAGAAATATTTTCCAGTTGGTCTCACAGTCTAGGAACATGTTCAGACACTGTTTCATCGGTTCTTGGCTGTGGAAATCCCTCCTGGATGGACTCCCTCATCCTCTTAGGCGACGAAAGGATGCTGAACCCCGGGAGAGCTGCGTCCTTTGGCTCTGCCCAGAGCCTTGGCTGCATTCAGAGCCTCCCCAAAGTGCATGGCAGGCTTTCTGCATCCCACTGCAGCGTAGGCTTGGGGAGGAAGGGCACAGATGGAGTGGACAATCAGCAGGAGTAGCTGAAAGAGCTCTTTCCTGGTGTGCTGCGTGGGTCTTCCCAGGAGCAGCCTGGGCCGGGTTTGGGTGTGAATGAAGTGCTCTTGGTGCATATCTGCTGATTTCCAGTCACTCCTAGAGCCAGGCATTTGGAACCAGCATTTCCACTGGCATGTGCAAAGCCTGAAGGTAAAAGGTTATTATTATTGTTGTTATTGTTATTATTATTATTCCTACTTAAGAAATCTAAGGACATATTAATTTCTAGTAAATATGCTAGCTTGAGGAAGGAGAAGTGTTGTTCTGATAAACTTGTTGATTGAGCACATACCATGATATGGGTAGAAAGAAGATAAGGAGGGAGCTATGCAGACAAAGCCTTAAATCCTAGGGTTGTGGGTGAGCAGCTGCACCTGTTCTTAGTATTTCTGAGTATTAGCAGTGACCCTTTCACACTCTTGAGAATGGGTTTGTGAGACAGTTCTCAGATAACATTTATTTCACTGTTGCCTATCTGGATCTCAGGGTGGTGTGTGTTTAATTGTAGACTGATGACAAAATAATCCTTCAGTAGAATGCCTTACCTATATCTTCCCTGGGTATCTCTGTTTTGGTTTGAGGGGGTGAGGGTAAACACTGGTTTCTTTTATTTAGTGTGTGTTTAGTTTTCACAATCGCTCTCTTGTTAATGTAATATATTCTTGTTTTATAAAGACAATTCTTCAGAATTTCTTCCTTTTCTTTCCTCACCTGGATCAAGATATGTTTCTTCAGTCTTTTAATTTTGATTTCAAGCTTTCATTCATTTTATAGAGGATTTTTTGTGCCTTGAGTGAGAGAATATTTTATATCCTTGCTTCTCCAGAATTATTTGGGGTTTTTTTTACAATTCACTGAAGTAATTTGAACTCTATGCTCTTTTTAAAATCTTTACACTGTAGTTTTATTAAATTTCATTTCTTATATATTTCCATATAAACTTATCTAGAGATTTGTATTTTCCCATTTATAACTCAAAACCAAGGCAGTTCCCTGTTCAGTTTCTTTCAGCAATTCCCAAAATACAAAGCTGTTTCTTCCTGAGTAGGAATTTAGTATTTATTACACATTGGAGCAGCTTTTCTGTATTCATGTTTTTAAAACCACTTGCTCATTTGAGAAGCCCTTCTACTGACTCATGTTCCTCCACTCCCAAATCTCTTTTGCTCTTAAGTAGTTTATTTTTGGTGGGGTTTTTATTAGGGAAGTTTTACACAATTGAGCTTATTCATGTGTTCCTTTAAGGGCTGTGCAGACGCCTTGTGCTGTGAAACCTGATGTTGTTGTTGAAAGGTGCAGTCTTAATGTTTAAACTCCTTCACCTTTAATTATCAGAGCTGATTGGAGATAGCTGCTTCTACAAAATGCCTTGTTGCATTAAACTGTAGTTTTGTGTAAATATGAAAATAACACTTTGCTGCCTGTTTTCTCTCTGTTTTTTAACTATAGTGTGGTCTCGTGGTAGTCAATGTTGTGTCAACATGGTGTGTTTGAAATTGCAGGGGTCTGGGGATGCACAGGGCACGTTTCTGGCATTTGACAGCTTTAAGTATCACTTAAACATCCCTCCCCACTACTTCCTTCTGCCTGGTTCATCCCAGGCATCATAACATTTAATGTGGGCTATAGGCTAATCCTGTGCAGCTGAATATTTACGCACACAAGTTAATTAGCCGTAATATCCAAAGCCAATAAAATTACGCTTATCTGATTTTAATTCCACTTAACAGACTGTGTCTCTATGCAAGAAGTTGTGGTCATTTCAGCATTGACTGGTGATTTTCGTGTATTTAATCCCCAGACCACTTTGTCAGAAGCCAAATATTCACGTTCAGTGGGAACAATGAGGATGTTTATATTTGTAAGAGCTATTTTCTGGCTCATGGAATCATGGCAAGTGACTGGCAGGGTGTTATGTTCCAGGTTGCTTGTTGCCATTTTTGTGGTCAGTATCCGTGGGACTGGTGGGATGTTCTACTTTATGCTGCTCATGCAGAGGAGTCTGACAGCTGGGGCATGCAGGAATATTATCTGTGAATACCTTGATTATGCAAAACTCTTGCATGGGAATTGTCTGAGGAGAGGGTAATCGTGTCCTGGAGACGTCTTGTCTCCTGTGTTTTCTTAGCAGGGAGGGAGAGGTTTGAAGAGATGCAGCTTTCTTAGAGGCAGCCAGAGAGTGGAAGTGTGGAGATTAGGAAAAAGAGCTTCCAGTGAAGTAAAGCTCTGGGGTTTTGGTGGGAAAAGCTTTTCCTTTGATAACAGGCCAGACAGGGTCGAAAAGAGGTGGCTGGAGGAGGAAAAACAGTCTTTGCTTTCCAAAGGAGAAGCTGTTTCTGGAGCAGGCGGATTGGGAGTCTTTGACAAAGCTCTGTGTTCCAGCTGTGGAGTCTCCAGAAAGAGAAACTTTGGCTGTGAGACCCAGCAGGGAAGGATGTCCCGGAGGGCAGGGGAGATGCTCATGGCCCAGGGCTGTCTGCAGGATGTCAGCACCTGCCTCACAGCCCAGGAGGGGCCCAGACTGGTCCTTGCCAATCCCCTGGAGGGGTCAGCAAGCCCAGGCTTGGGAAGTATGAAAGGAGATGTGTTAGACTCTTCTCAAAATTCTGTGTTCTTCTTCAAGACAGGCCTAAATCACAGCTGCCAGAGGGTGCAGAAAGGGGAAGTGTAGCCAGTGGTTCAGTTCCTGCTAAGCTTATTTGACACTGGAAATGGGAGCCTTAACTCTTCCTGACACACATACATTTGGGGCCTGTAGTGAGAGGGTAACTTCTGCCGTGGTAACATTTTCTTCAGGCAAAGCTCCCTGGTTTGCATTTCCACAAACGCTGCCCGTAATGGAACTTGGCGCGAGATGAAAATTGCCTGCGTGCTTACAAAACGAGCGCTTCCTAGGCACATTGACCCTTTTTCCCTTAAAATAACAAACCCCGAGGAAAGTATTTGGGGTTTAGGCCTTTGGGTCTTTTCCAAATAACGGTGCAGATTTGCAGTGCTAACAGTATTTGATTTAGGACTCAAAGCAACGGCATTTTAGAAGTAAACATGTGCAAGATTATCTCTGTGCACTTATTTATCCCATTACGTTGCTATAGAGTTACTTGATTGCTTGCTTTAACTAATTAACTTGTATTATCATTTAGCCTTATGCTTTCTGTGGTGATACTTTCTCTGTGGTAGTTACTCAAGAGACTCTTTAGACTCTTCTGAAATAAATACTTCAGAATCCTGTAAAACATCACTTGTTTAAAGGAAGCTGTTTATGTAAACAATAAGCTAATGCATGAAACTCTTGACATGTTAGCATCGAAACCAACTGTCCCCTGAGTGGTTTTGTTCTTACTCTGAGGAAAGCTGAAGCTCGACATCTGGTCTTCTGTGGGCGAGAGAGCTTTTTGCAAGTTACGGGATCGCTTGTTCAAATGAAGTTAAAAAATATTTCCTACAGAGAGGGTGACAGAAAAAAAATTACTAAAATAGCTTCTTAAAGAAGCTCATGTTTTAGAGAGCAGGCATTCGCTGTGCCTTATGGGGAATTAGCTGGTCATTTTAATCTGTGCATTTGGTATAGAAGATCCTTCTCAAAATACGGGAATTTAGTAAGCACACGTAGTGATAGGATTGGGGGTTATGGTTTTAAACTGAAAGAGAGCAGGTTTAGTTTCCATATTCAGAAGAGGTTCTTCCCTGTGAGGGTGGTGAGGTCCTGGCCCAGGGTGCCCAGAGGAGCTGTGGCTGCTTCATCCCTCAAAGCAGCCAAGGCCAGATTGGATAGGGCTTGGAGCAACCTGGGATAGTCAAAGGTGTCCCTTGCCCATGGCAGGGGTGGGGAACAAAATGATCGTTAAGGTCCCTTTCAATCCAAACCATTCTGGGATTCTATGGTTCTATGAAAGACCACTTGCCTGAAAACTGCTGCAGAGAGCAACCAGATGAGTGACAGAGATGTGTGAAAACAGGAGTGAGCAAACCCACTTCTGCAGTCAAATGCATTTATTTGTGCCAGCTGTCACCACACATCGCTATTGATGCTGTCTACGGGTTTGAGACTTGGGGGGTCAGAATTATGTGGGTTTTTTGAGGTTTTAATTCTAGTTCTTGAGATTTGTTGATTGTGGAAGGATCTCTGATTCTTTTTGCCCTTCCTTGCCACAGACAAATCCCTCTTTCTAAAAGGTGCAAAAAAGCACTCTGTCAGATCCAATGGCAAGTTGTAAGCAGACCCACTTACTCATGTTATATCTGACTTCAGCTGCTTTTGCATGTTTTATAGGTATTGAAGAGCTTTCCTGTATCCCATATTCTGATACTCCCAAGTAAAATCTTCTGAGACTATCAGATATTTCTGTGATGATGATATGGTCAGAGTTCTAGCTGCATCTCACTCATCCTTCTACTTATACCTATGAATTTACAACCCATTTTCATAGAAAAAAAAATAGTAGCCCTTTTGATGTAGATGCTCTTAAAAGCAATTTTCCTCTAACAGTCATTTAGTGACACAGATGCCGTGCCAGGCAGGTTTGGCAGGTTTTGACAAAGTACTACAGAAAATCTGCCCAACTTCAAACTCTTGCAGTGTCTCTCCATCTACCTTCTCTCTCCTGTTAGCTCTGGCTGCACTTGTACACAAGAAGAGGCTCTGTTGGCAACACAGATCCACGCAGTGCCACCGAGAGAACTCCCTATGAAGGGAAGAAGGTGAACACACTGTTCCAGACAGCTCCAGTTGCCTTCAGTTATCTCCACTCACTCAATGCATTTTTTTTTTTTTTTTAACATTTCTGATGGGGTATTTTGGCTGTGTCCCGTATAAATAGCCTCTCTGTCACCGCTTCCTCTGCCAGCTTTGTGAGGCAGTGAATCCTTGCATGCCTGATGTACTGTGGTGCTGCTTTTGCAGGCTGGGCTGGCTGAGTGCGTGGTGCTCAGCAAGGGGAGCATTCTGGCTGCACTGTGGTTTATTTGTGGGTTTCCTGTCAGCCCTCCTGTAGCTGATAAAACGAGTGTGGTTCAAGCCACTGATGTCTTGTATGACAGCCCATGCCTTTATTGAGATAGTCCTTAAATGATACTGAGACTTACTCTTTCAGAAATTGGGATGAAGGTTTGAAAAGGACTGGGGAAGGAAGGGATAAGTGTTCAGTCTGTTGTGGCAGAGACAAATCATTGTCTCGATGTTGGTTTTCATCATTTCCAACTGTGACTTCCACCCCCACTTGCATATGCAACTGTCATATGATAATTTGGCTCTTCTTTAGGGTAAAACAGTGTTAGGGCTGACCTGTGTTGGTAAAAGCCTTTCAGTCCAGAAGAGCTGGTGGACAGCACAGGGCATCTAGGAGAGTGTCGAGTACCGTGGCAGGTGAGGCCCTTGTGCTTTTGTGGGGTTAGGCATCGAGAAGTTTGTGTATTTTTATATGTATTTTTTGTATCTTTCACTGCGTAATCTCAAGGGAATGTTTGAGGCAGTCCCCCTGGTACTTCAGCAAAATCAGTGTATGTGATTAAATCTAAGGAAAGAGCAAACCAACACGTGTCAGGAAAAGGTGGTACAAAATTTTCTGCATCTTGGCCGTGCAGAGACAAATCCTGTGCATGGACAAATCCTGAAAACTCCAAAATCAGGCTGGTGCCCTCCTACACACTCTAGTGCTGGTGAGCACAGGCCAGGGCTGGCGAGCTGGGACTGCTGTAGGGGCTGCCCAGACCCAACAGAGCACTGCCAATGGTGTTGTTCCCCCTCCTCACACAGACACTGAATGCTGTGTTCACTGCTTTAGCTGTGCTAACAAAGTCTTTTCAGCTGCTGTATCCACAGCAGCAGGGAGGAGGTTGCCACAAAACCTGTCTGAGGAGCTCATTATAATGACAGTTCCTTAGCTCCTGCTTGGATGTTCTCTAAAAGGGAAAGATTTCTTTCCAGGAAATATATTTTCCCTTCTTCATTATGGAGTTTCTTCTGAGCTTTCTGTGAATGCTTCATGCCTATAAAGAGAAGAGAAGGTCCTTAAATATAATTGTAAAATGCATTGTTGTTTTTTCTGAGGGAAATTATACGTCTAGAGCAGGAGTTTTAAGTTACTTTGACAAAAGACATGAATGGCTCAAACGTACTAATTGAAAAATTTCTGTTTGCACAGGAACCAAAACAGTTTATTGGGTGCATATGTAGCATCTTGTAGAGCCAGCAGCCACCAAATGCAGGAGCCTGGCTGGGCTGTGCAGCATATGTGCCCAGACTTCTGACACCTTCCTACTGTTACTGTGGAAACTATCATTTCCAACACAGCCCTGAAACTGAGGGGTTTTATCTCCAAAAGGGGACAAGGTCTGCAGATGAGAAAGAAATACTCTTGTGCAGTATGAAGCCAGCTGGGGCACTGATTGTACTGGATTTGCATGGTTGTGCTTGATGTTGAATTGCGTCTTCAAATGGGTGTTGATGTGCTTATTGTAATTTTAATGGTAAAAATCCAGGTGTGTGTGTTATAAATGCACTGAGATATATGGACCTGAGGAGATCCATCCTGAGAAGTGGAAACTAGAGAACACAAGGGAAAGAAAAAACATCCTTAGAGAGTCAGACATTTCTGAATTATCAGGTATGCAGAAGGAAAAAAGTGACAGCATGGAGGCTCATCAGACTCCCTCCCTGCCCCCAACAGGCCCAGCCTGAATTAAAAACACATACAGCAATCTCCACTCTGAATAACTTCTGCATGGCTATATCATTTCAAAGAGAAATGCTTTCAGGGTGATGATAGGTTTTGTCTACATCTGTAATGTCTCATTTGTCTTTGGATACCCAACAGCCTTCGCTTTGTTTATTCAGAGCTAAGCAAACATGAAGCTGAATGTACTTTGCAATGATCAATGTAAATCAACGTGAAAAATGGAAATCATTATAAAACATACACACATATACATTTAGTGAGGTTTGCTAGATTGATTGCTCCTAAACCTAGAGCTTGGCTGCACTTACGTGCAGAGAATTCACAAAGAGACAGCCATAGCCCAGGGACAGTGAAGTGTGGTCACTGATGGATAAAATAAAATTCATGTCTGTTTGCATTTTAATGGATTTTAATCACATGAGAGTTTGGGGGGGAAAAATAGGGTTTTTTTCTTTTCATCATTGTGTCTGATTGCTTCAGGGCTAACGAAAGTGGTTCCAGGTACTGAGATAGCATTTTCAGTTCTTGTGCTCTTGTTAAAAAAGGCTTTTGCGAAAACAAGGGATGTGCACCATCTTCATTAGTCACTGAGAGCAGGACAAATAATACTGGTCTGTAGATGTGGCAAAGAAAGCAGAGCTTAAAGTTTTTGGCAAACTAAGTAATGAGGAAATGAATAAGATGCCATGGATGGTTTTTATCACCAGAGATTTACAAAAATAAGCTTGACATCAATCAGGGGTTGGGGGGTAGGGTACCATCCAGCTCTAACCATGTGGAAGCAGCACCATCTGTCTCTGGCAAACTAAAACTCTTGAAAAAAGGGAGTTGTTCTTTAGTCTTTCACATCTTTGATGCTGCCTCTCATCTGTTTGTCATTCCTGCTGTCTGTGACATGATCTTCATACGTATTTTAAACGTTCTTGCTTTGTGCTGCTGGCAGGGACCAGCTCTGCCCAGTTCACCACTCCTTCCTGCTGTCCTTGCTACTGCTGCCTCATTCCTGCTTTGTCAGCTGCTTGTTTCCTCTGGAACTCCATTCCTCCAATCACATATTGGAGATTTATCCCTCAGCCCCCAGAAATCATTTTTTTTTGTTCAGGAACACCATTGCTTAGGCAGCTAAGCCAGGTACTTTGTGATGATACTGTCACTAAAAAAAGAAAAAAAAAAAGGGCAGGGAGAAGCAGAGTATGTGTATAATGGCAAGGTGTTTTATGAAGGGCAGAAAATCAAGAGGCTCAAGCTTTTTGCCCTGTATTTTCTTTTGTTATGTCACTAAGTGGGATGTTTGTGTCTGTTTATACTCTGATTTCTTGTGCGTTTTGAAATCTCATTGTACTCAGTGGTGGAAAATTGGCTGCTTAAGTAAAGTCATGTTAAGGATAGCTCTCTACAGTAGCTGGAAGGAAATGCTTCCCGAATGTATTGTCCAAGTTGGTTGTAGTTAATGGTCTCTTGGGTATGTGAACTTTCCTTGGCTTCTCCACCCATCTTCTGGCAGCAAACGGAATTCTTAGCATTTCAATTTAAAAGTAAAATAATTAAGAGAAATCTGTGCTGCCCTTCTAAATTGTTTCCCAATAGGAGTGAAATGCACTTCAGTAATCATAAAATCAGTTGTGTGGGTTGATTAATTCCTACTGGGGAGGGGATCCCCACAAAACAGCAACATAAAGCAAATCTCTTCAAAATATTATAATTATTTTGTTTCTATGAGAATTCCCCTCTCCCTTTGCCCCTAGTCTGGTTGGGTTTACTGTTATGAGATGCAATTGCTCAGCAGGACTGCTAATTAGATGTTACCAGGCCTGTTTTTGCAAGGTTGTGACCTATAAATTTCTGTTTAGCATTGCTGTAGGACAGATATTTTCTCTCCACTGGTTATTATTTATCCTTGCTGAGTTCTTGTGTTCTCCTTCTAGGATTTTAGAGAAAATACCTGTGGCTTTACCCTTCGGATCGAAGGGGGTTTGGATTTGCCCGGAGCTTTGTGCTGTCAGTTTGCAAAGCATGCAGAATGCAGGGCATTTGGGAACAAGTGCGTGTTTGTGCTTAGGCATTAGATGTAAATATAAAGTAAAATATAATTAAAACCATGAATTTTTTCTGTATAAAAATCTTACTTGAAAATACAAGACAGCTAAAGAGCAGCATAGGGAAGAACAAAAGGTTTGGCCTTCACGAGCTTTGTATTTGACAGGTTTTGGGGAACAGAGCAGGAGTAAGGAGGAAGAAAGTGAGAAGGTGAGGGCTCAAGGGTAGCGAGTGTTTGGGGCAAGGATGTGGCCTTTATTTGTCACAACCTAAGCTACTGGAAAGAGAAGGAAACATTAAGTAGAGGGAAAACCCAGCTGAAGAATACCTGAAATACTGCAGCATACCTCCAGATACTTTTAATTAGCCAGCCCATCCTCAAAGGATACATTAATCATGCTGCCTGGGGTTTGCCAAAAGCATAGGGAACCTGCTCCACCTGTTCAGGTGGTACCTCAGGAGCCTTGAGCTCAGCAGGGCAAAAATGTCCAGACCAAGCTGGCCTGCAGGAAACGTCCTTCCCCTGGCACAGGGTTAGCTCAGCACTTGCAATTCTCTGCCTGGCACTGTTACTTCTTCCCATGTTGCCTCTTTCTTTCACAGCTGGTTTCCCACAACACAGAATCCTGAAGTGGTTGGGGTTGGATGGGATCTTAAAGATCCTCCAGTTCCAACCCCCTGCCATGGGCAAGGACATCTTCCTGTAGGCTGGATTGCTCCAAGCCCTGTCCAGCCTGGTTTTTGAAACTTCCACACAGCTTCTCTGGGCAATATCATGCAGAGTAAGCAAGAAGAAAGAAATCACCCACTATATTCTGAAATTTTGGAACAAAATGAAGCTTGATTTGCCAATCCTGACGCTGTGTGGTAATGAGGAGAGCAAAGCACTTTGAGTCAGGAGGCTCCTGAGCCTTGATGCCAGCCTGCAGCTCAGTGTCCTGCTTTGACCATCTTGGTGGTGACCTCCTTATGCTTAACCAAAGGGGATTTTTCTCCCCAAGCCGGCTTCCCTTCCTAAACCAGGTGCAATAGCTGGGTTAAATTACACAGGGAAAGCAACCTCACATAACCTTTAACTGAAGGTTAAAGGGTAGAGCTGATGAGAGGGGTGCTACAGGTCACTGCCATACTGCATTAAATGTGGGATTCAGGTTATTTGCCACAAGACATCTCTTTGCATAAATCTAAGTGTGGCTCAGGATCCCTGTTGCACTTTTATAAGATCCAGTCTCCTTCCTCGAAAGTTTTGTGTCGTTATCTTTAAATGATGCAAAAAGTCCCATCTTTTGTGTATTAGTGTTGATTTACTGAGATGCATGAAGAGTTTTCAGATGTTAGTGAGGAAAATGGAATGAGGAACGTTCTGGTGCTTTTGCTTTTAGGTAGGTCAAATCAGTGAATTCGTGTGTAATAACCTGGTGGTTCCAGGTTCTTCTGAAAACATTTTGAAGATGCCAGAAGGAAGCAGAGTGGGTCTGTCTAAATAGCAGGGGGAGTACTGCTGGGCTGCTTGTAGATTGTATTTGAACCTCTTGAGGGGGCCCCTTACTAAGTAATTTGTTTTAAGTGGTTAAAATACAAAAGCTAACTTTAGCCTATATGCCTGAATGACCTGGTTAATATGCAAAAACATGCACATTATTGCAGCAGATTTTAGTGTCCTTTGAACTCTCCCTTTGACAAACGAGATAAACTCTCCTCTATGAGATATCAGCAGGGCTCACAACTCCTCTTTCCCTCCTTCCCATTGTCTGTTGAGGCAAGAAAAAACCCAACCCCAAAAGAAGCACCTAATTGCTTGTGTGTCTACACAGGCATCAAGAAACCTTCAGGCTGAAAATAGCTAAAATTGTACAACAGCAACTGGCTGTGCAGTGGTGGCAGGATGAGTGAGTGTTTAAAGCATCATGTGAGATCTTCATGGTTTAAAGCATCATGTGAGATCTTCATGGTTTGGGATTTTTTTTTTTACGTATTATTCTTTATTTTTCCCTTATTCTTTCTTGTCATAAACACCACCACACACAGGGATTGGTTGGTTTGAGATAACATAGGGTGTGTTTCTGTAGAGGTGGGTTTCAGAGGTGGGGAGTTCAGCAATCCTGCCATTGCTCTGGGAGATGAGGTTTATAGGGCGACATCAGTGACAGTGAAAACATCTGCTTTCTGGAAAGAAAGCCAAAGGTGAAAGCTTCTAAAAGAGACAGCCTGCATGCTGTAGTTGAGGCTGCACTGAAAGACAGAGTTGTTGGTTTTCAGTCATTTATCTGGAACTTGTTGTGGGCTCACTCTTGCCTCTGCAGAAATGCTTCTCTGCGTTTGCCCTTCCCATACTTCCGTCCATGACAGGAAGAAGCAGAAGGATCCTGCTCTTTTGAAAGTGGTCTGTGACAGATGCATGTCATCTGGCTGATGCCTTCTTGGCAAGGGTAGGGGTAAAGCTGTCTGTGAACTTTGGTATTGGTGCTTTTGCCAAGTTCTGTGCACTGCTGGTGCCACGCATCTTTAATTTTGACCCCGAGAACACTGGTGCATTTTTGTGTGTGTGCATCAAAAATGTGAGCGGGAACTGAACAGCTTTTGCTTTTAAATTGTTTTGTTGGGGGTTTTTTTGCACAGCTGCCTTGGGCCAAGGTCCTTTTAAAGTTCAGGACGTTTTTTCTTTTGTCCTCTTCCTGCACTGCTGCAAAAAATAAAGTATGAAGAGGGAACAGCCCACTCTGGATGCCTGGTGCTGAAGAGGCTGTGAGATGGAGATTAGAGGTTGGTGAGAGCAAGCACTGCAGAGGAGAGAACAAGGTGAAGGCCATAGAATAAGAAAAGGACCATGCATAAATTAAGAGGAAAAACTGCAGACTTTTTTTTCTCCCACGAATAATTAACTTTTCTGCTATTCTCCATTTTCTGCTTTCTAAACCTCTCACGAAAGCCTCTCCTTGCTTTGGGGAGAAGTGTCACTTGAGAACCTTCTCAGAACTTGGCAGCTATGTAATAGGGGCATGTAATCTTTTATAATCCTCTCTACAGGTTTGTAATAACCATTTCTGTTTTGAGATTCCAAAGTGTTTTGTAGGCCAAGTGGGAATTTAACTGTGAGAGAAAAATGTACTTAATATTCAGGAGCAAAGATGAGTGGTCCTGAGCAGGGAACGAGACCTGAATAAGAAGGAAGGGAAACCTGCTTAAGCATTGAAGGAAGGGTCACAGCAATGGCTTCAAGCAACTGCGGGTTATTTGAAATCTTAGTTATCCTGGGAACCAAATTGGTTTTTTACACGGACAGCAGCTTCTGTTGTGGTGATGTCATGAGATTAACGAGGCTGCACAATGAGCCACTTGTTTGCAGGCGCGCAGGGAGGCTGGGCCGAGCACGGGGCGCACCTGCGTGTTTTGTGAGGTCCCCACCTTGATTGGGTTGTGATTTCTGGTTCCACTTGTTGAGCCACCAAGTGCACGGTGAGTGCCTGATTGGAAGTTGCTGGCACTGATCCATCTGGGAAGGTGCTGATGTCTCCCGGCAGGCACGTCTTTCACGCCGTGTCCCCTGAACCGGTCGGTGACAGGGAGCAGGGCACAGCCGAGGGGAACGAGGATCAATTACCCTTTGTAAGTTTAGCATTTAGCAATCGGCTGTGCAGCAAGTAAGAAGCTTAGAGGAGCTCAGGAGTATTCAAGCTAATTGGTAGCTTTAAACTGCTATTAAGAGCTCCCACACCTTTTGCTCAAAGAAGCTGCTCGGTGACAGCAAGCTGGTGCAACTTTGTGCTTTCTAGTCAGAATTGCCCTGCCAGGCCAATTTGAGCTTTATGCCTAATTTTTGCCTCTGCCGTTAGCTCCTTAGCTCTCATTTTTTAGGACTTTGCAAGAAAGCTTGAGACTGTTGGCACACTCAGCATCTGCTCACTAAACTAGTCGTAAGATTTTAAGACTTGCGGTTTCTTTTTTGGAACAGCTCCATAATTTTTCCTTTTGAAACTCAAATCTCGGTGAAACTGCTCGCATGGTTGTGGCCTAACTGAATTTGTGCTCTCGAGCTTCTGCAGAGCCCTTGGGTACCAGGGAACACTGAGGCCTTTTAGGAAATGTCAGGGGCTGAGGGTGGCAAATGTGTTAGCACAGGCCTTGGGAAAGGTTTGGGTTTGGAATTGTGTGTGTTACGGGGAAGTGGGAAGGGAAATCTTGGCTGATCTCTGCCGCAGTCTGAGCGCTGGTGTGAAAACTCCTGAGCTGGAGATAGGCACAGTGGTGAGGTTGCAGGAACAGGGCAGATGTATTGACTCAGGCCCAAGGGAAGTTGGCAGAGCCATCTGGGAGCTCAGCTGCGGGAGTGAGGCTGCTGTACCTTGCTCGTTGCCGACTGACTCTTGTACAAACAAGTCAGATCTCTCCTCGGGAAGGAATTGAAGGGGTGGGAATGATGTCAGCGAGAGATCCCGTCCTGCTGGGAGATGCCAGGCTTGTTGAGCAGTAGCATTCTGTATTTTGTCTCCTGCTGGTTGCAGAGGAGACAGCCCTTGGCTACGAAGGCATTTGCTCATCCCATGGTTTATTCCTTCCCACTTAAAAATTGCTCCTGACATGTTTTCTTAGTGCAGAAAATTCATAGGAAATCTACAAATCTGGCTGGTAGCTCTGGTGGTGGACAAAACGTTGATTCTCACCCTTTGAGTTTTAAAGGTTAACCTTTCTTCCTTGGTGTCGAGGTGAGACTGCTGCATGTGAGAAATTCCAAGCGGCAAGGTGACCCTTCTGCCACCCCATCACAGATCTCAGCAAAGCTTCCCAGCAGCTGCTGGGGAAAAGCTGTGCCTTTAGCTGAGGGCAGAAGAGACACACAGTCCTCATTCAGAGGAAGTGAAAATCCTTCAAACCTCACCTGTGAGCAGTGAACAGCAGATACCTTCAGACTTCGCATCTCAAAATTTTAAGAGATTCCTTCTCCCAGAGCTCACATACTGACGGTAGGGAAATGGAAGCACACACAAGCATGAAAATTGCCACAGTCACATTTCTTTGAGGATATAGGGCATGAAAACTTCACCTGACTGAACAGTTTTTACTTTAATCTCTCTGTGGCTCATGAGATTCATCAGAGAGAGAGTGGGAAACCAGTCTTGAGACTGTGTCTGATCACTGCCACTCAATAAAAGAGCAGTGGAAAGTTAATAGGTTAGATTGGCAAGATTGGCCTATACTAGAAAATTAAAGATCTTGTGAAAAACGTGTGTTACAATGCCAAATACGTTGGAATCTGAGAAAGTCATGGCACTGGCCATGGCTTCTGCCAGCTTCTAAAATACTGTTTTCACCTACTTAAACCTTTTATGACTTGATTCTGTGCAGAATGGATTTTCCAGGTAGTGTTTTGGCTGCAAGCGATTGGCGTGAGAGCTTCTGAGATCTCTGAAACCTGATGGTTTGACTAAGCCTTCTCTACCTCCTACCCAGGATATTAGATTCCCATATAAGAATTTGGTTATCACTGCACGCAGCTGCTGGAGGGGAGCAACTGGATTCAGCTGAATTGAGGGCTGGTCGTTGCATGTGTACTGGACTTTGTAGAGTGTGGCTATTACATGTAATGGGAAGAATTCACACCAGATACTTACCTCTGTAATAACATCCTACATAAATGGCATGCCTCTCATCCCAAAGGATCTGCTCGCTCTTTCTGCACTTAAAATGCCACCTGCTGCACCAGGGATCTGTTGCTGACCATGAAAATGTAGGTGCCTTGTAGCTGAAATGGAGCTGTGCCACAGAGTGATTTAGAGGGGCAAGTGAGCATTGCTGGATCTCACAGTAGCTATGAGAGTTTCCTAGAAAGGAAGCCCACGTTGTTCTTGCAACAAAATGGTAAAATTAATGGTGTTGTTTCCAATGTGTGCTGCTCATATTTCTAAGTGCGTTGTGATTCGGAGAAGAGTTAACCCTGAGAGCATCATGTTTTCTCCATAGCATGGGAGTCTCTGCATTGCCACACACAGTATGTGCTGAATTTTCCTAATATTATACCATTAGTCCTGAGCATTGTGTTTTCTGTGTTGGGGCAGTGTGGTGGTTGTCTCCACAAACTTGGAGGAGGAGTGTCCCTTCCTCTTCCAAGTGAATTTGGGCATCGTGATAGGTTTCTCTTTGAACAGTTGTTTTTGATAGTGTCTGTCTGCACTGTTCTGGTCTTGGTCGGATCAGAAACCATTGGACATGGCTGGGAGTTGGTTTGAGTAACCAGAAATGGAAACGAAAGCTCTGTCTATCAGCATGAGAGAAAATAGAAACTGCCTTAGTTGCACTTTCCCCAGCAGCCCCTTGGTGGCTGGCCTTTCTCATCCTCTGCCCTGTGCAGATGTTGAGAGACTGTCCCCCTTGCAGCGGGGCCAGGATTGCTCCAAGGCCTCTACAGATCTGCAGATCTTCAGCTGAGCACCAAGAGCTGTCTGAACTAGGTGCACATACACACTCAGCTGTGTGTCACAGAGTTGCTGTTGCTGTTTATTTTCCCTCATGTTAGTGACTTCTTTTGCAGAAATCTTGCCTTGTTCCAAGATTTGAGGAAATGTATCATGTTGAGACACTGTATATTTCCCTTTCTGCCACATCTTTCCCTTGAATCCCTTCATGAGCTTTGAGATGGTGGAAGTTGAGTGGATGGACTTGTAGTTGTTATTTATCTTTGAAGCTTCATGTCAGCTGTAAGGCTTGTTTCAACTTCTGCTCAACTTGCTTTATCAAGGTTGGAAGTGATGGTTATTCAAACTGCACTGTGTGGTCATGCACAGCTGGGTAGGTTGGGGTTCTGACAAGCTGTCAGATGACAGCACTTACCTAAAACACTTTTCTCTCATCCTGTCTCTATGGTAAGTACATAAAGCACTGTGGAAACATTGACATTGGGCAAGCAGACCTGTTGTCAAAAGGTGTTAGGGCTCCTGCTGATCGCTCTTCAGGGGAAAAAAATTCCTCCCAGCATACAAACTTGGCCACCACATTGGTTACTCAGCTGCTTGGCAGCTCCTTGTTGGAAATACTAGGAACAGAATACAGACTCCAATAAAGTCGAGGAAAATTTGGCAAGTACTTCAGTTAGCCCTCGATTTCACCATAGGAATAGTGCAGTTCAAAAAAAGGAGCTCTGAGGCATGCCAGGGGTGCTCTTGTCATCACTGGCATGGAGGGTTATTTCTGTGTTTTTATTGATGGTAAGTAGAGAGTGCTTTTTGGCAGAGACTGAAGGCATGAATTTGCCTTTAATGTAGTTTTGTTGGCTTGATTTCTGGTAACTGTCCTTTTCACTAGCTCTGAGGAGAGAAGATGCTGCTTTTCTGGTTGTAGGAGAACTGTTGGGGACTAAATGACACTCATTATCTCTTGGAAATAATTTTCTGATTCTGCCCATTGTCTGCTTTTTTGAAAACATTCTCCACTCATGAATGCATTTGGAATTTTAAGGAAAATAATTGTTGCATGTTTGCAATGGAAGCTTTCAGAAGTGTTCCTATCTGATAGGGATGCTAGTATTTATGCTCTGCTCCATAAATACTACTAAACTGCCATCAGTTTTCCTAAGATGTCTTACCCTGTGTGTGAGGATTAGCTTGGCACTGGCTGCTGCTGCTTTCCACGTTTCTTCCCCTGTACCATTCAACACTTCTGTTGCTGGTATGTGATTATGGAGTCCCTGCCCCTTTATTTTTCCTCTTCTTTAAAAATAAGCCCTGTACTTCAAGAATAATAAGGTACAAGTTGTCATCTGACTGAAAGAAAGGGAGCTTTGTGGATATTTATAACATGGCTAGTGGCATTTCAGAGCCCTGAGGAAAAACAACACAGTTTCCAGTCTTCAGCGATGTAGGAAGTGGCAGGAGGCAGCGGCAGGGATGTACCAAGAAGGGGATTTTTTCCAAGCTGTTACTTAACTGATATTAGCATTTGAAGGCACATAAGGCCTGACCTTTAATCCTGTGTGTAGACTTGCTGATCTGCTTACTTCAATGCCTCATTGTAGTGCTGCAGAATGAAGGGATTGCATCAGACCCAAGAGAAATCTTCTGTCACCAGAACTTGCCTATTAAGGTGTGTGGCTGCATGAGCCCATCCCACACGTAACATCTGCAAACTCAGAGCTTTCAGATGCACCTCCCTGATCTCTTCTCCAGCTCCTGTCTGAAATTGCATTCATCAGTGAGTGATCATTCATCTCTAAAGCTCAAGCCTTGTTGTATGAGCTGGCAGAGAGTAGCCCCACAATTAGAAAGGACAGTCCTGACCTGCGGTCTTTTCCAAAAGTTTCAGTGTTCCTAGTTACACATGGATTTCTTGCAATTCACTTCAATAGCCTTTCAAACCATGCTGCTTAATTAGTTTTATGGGCCTTTAGTGGAAGAGGCCAGTGGGTTTTATTACATTCACGTGAAAAGTTGGAGCCAAGAATGTAAAATGAAAACCAAGATGAAGAGTGCCGGAAAGCAGAAGAGGGTTTGTGAGGCAACCAAGTGTGTATGTGATACTGTGCAAAGTCCCAAAGAGTCCTCTGTCTAAACTGGTAACATACTTCAGAATAAATTTTGAAGTCACAGCTGTTGTGAGAGGCTCCAAAGATATCAGCCATGCAGGAGGGCGAGCTGAGAAATAATTTCAATAGGTGGGACTGACGCACCAAAGCTACACTGAGGTCTCTGTTGCCGTGGGTTTTCTGGGAACACACGTTCCCCATCCGTATAGTTTGCCATGTGCTTGCAGCGTCACCCTGGGGAGAGGGCTGGAGTTAGGGGATCCCATCCTCTGGAAAGGCACCTTGGGGAGAGGGCTGGAGTTACGGGATCCCATCCTCTGGAAAAGCAGCTTGCTGAAGTGAGCACTTGGTCAGGCTTGCAGGGTGGTGGGGCTGTGCCCTGACTTGTGTTCAGAAGGACACCAGTACAAACAGGAAATGTTATCCCTGTGGTGTTCTCTCGGAGTGATTGACAGCTCCAGACACCGGCATGGCATGTCACTCTGCCAGCAGCCTGTGGAAAGCTGTTCTGACGTAGCCAACCCACTTGGCAGCAGAGCCATGGCTGGCTCCCAGTGCCTGATGACTCAGTTAAGTCCTGGAGTTGTTACTGCAGTGGAAGAAGTCGTTCTGTTCTTTAATTCCTTTGTGCAGCCCATGGATCAGTTGGATGGTATCCTGCCAAGGCCTGTAGCTAGAAGAAATTATAACACAAAAATGATTTGGGGCTGGGCAAGTCGTGACTGTAGATTCTGCATTGGAGCTGACGGCCCAGGAGGGTTTTCTTTTGCCATCACAAAGTTTACCAGCAGTTCCAAATACAGCCTGCTTGGTTATTGCTCAGTGCAGCAGCTGGAGGCACTCTCACTGCCAGCCCACCCACATGAGCAGGACAGGGCACGCACGCCTTCCTCCTTTTCTCCCCCTACTGATTTATCATGTGCTTTCCTTACCCAGAAGACTAGATCCCCAGAGCTCTCATCTTCCCATTGCTGTTGCACACCCATACCAGGAGTATACACTCATGGCTTCATCCTTCTCGCTCCTCTGCTCTCTGGTAGGTTTGTCATGCTTAGGCAGGGGTAGGGCTCATGTGCTGCTGTTTGGGAAGCCAAGGTCAAAGCAGGAGAAGCAGTGGTTTTATTTTACATCTGGTTTGGTTTTTGGTTGGACACCATGATAAATGTGAGTTGCAGCCATGCCAAAAATCTACCTGGAGGGGTCCTGTCGGTAAAATGGACTAATACATAACTTGTGGGAGAGTCTGTTGTGCTCCAGGAGCTTGCACAAATGCACTTTTGCTTCACAGAGCTTATGGTGGTTTCCCTTCATTATGCTTACACTTAAATAGAGTTTTGGGCAATTTTGAAACACACAGCATTGGTTGTCACTCTCACAAACTGAGTTGTGTCAGAGAAGTAACAGTGTGGAGCCTGATTCTGCATCTCGGCTTCTTCCCTGAACTATTTTACCTGAGGAGGGCACAAAGGTGCTCTTCTTTGTTATTCAGAGCAGTAGGAGCCATGCAGCCCTCTCCTTTTTCTTGCTTAAAGCTTGCCTGTTTCAGGCACTTTCCTGAATGATCACAAAAATCCTAATGCAGTATGAGGTTGAACAAGGCACTGAAAGCCATCTTCCAAGTCTGGCTCTAGAAGCTGACACATCCCTTGCAATGCAGAGGCAAAGTTGCAGGAGGAGAGCATGAAGATGCTGCATGGTTTTTGATAAAGAGGGGGCACATGCAGGGTCTTCAAGGAGGGAAGTTGGAGGGGTTCCTCGGTCCAGGTTTAACGCTGGCTGGCATTTGGGCTGGCTCTCCCTGGAAGGTGCTGGCTGATTGAGGATTCGCTGGCCTCTAGTGGTGACGCTGGGGAGAAGCTACGAGAAGCAGCTGTGTTATCTCTGTGCATATTACTAGGTGTGCTAAAAGGCAGGTAGTGCTACAAAACATTTTGGGTTTGAATACTCACTTTGCTCCTGAAACAGTTAAAGGAGGTCCTGGACGCCTGTGCAGGAAGTCCCTTGATTTTTGCAGTGTTTGTTTTAGACCCGTGGGGCTTGAGGGATCTACAGTGTCTACATTGAGAATGGATGATTTTTAGATCATTGTAAGCAAATGGTATAGAACTAGACTGCAAGATAAAAATGAAACTTAATCTTACAAAGCAACCAGAACTTAATGTCAAAACTTTGTAAAGAGATGAATCACAGAATCCTAGAATGGTTTGGGTTGGAAGGGACCTTGTCAGTAGTGACAGGCACAATGTCATAAGCAGCTCGATCATGAGAGACTTATGGGAAATTGATTTTAAAATAAATTTTAATAGATCAGAACTGGGAACCAAACAACTTGGGTTATGATTTGGTTTGTGGTTTTGGGGGGGTTGTTGGGGGTTTTTTTCAAGTATGAGTTTTTGTTGCTGTAGTGTCTGGGGCTAAATGAAAACTCACAGTTTCATCAAGTAGGTTCCCCACCAAAATGTGCTAGTAAGCCCTTTTCAGTTAAATGCTCATCCCTTTGAATTTTTCCTTCTCTTCTTAAAGCCTGCCTTCCTTGATCCCTGTCTTGCTTCCTGTATCTCTCTATCCTTAGTCTCAAATAATCCACTTTATTAAGATTTAGAGTACGTTTGGGGCCGTATCCCTTTGAACCATGGTTTGAGAAGGGAGTGGAAGGAAGATTAAGTTTTCAGAAGAGCTCTTGGTCTTTTCAATATATTTCAGCCTATGACAAAGACATTTATATTCATCTCTGGTACTACCATTTTTGTAAGTCCTGCTATAAGTAAATAAATATTTGTAGCACGTTGGTGCCTCCTAGGACTCCCATTTAGCTTTTCAAAATGCTGAAATGGGTCCCACTAAGCCCAGAGTGCAATTTTGGTTGAGCTCTCACTGCAGAACTGTGAAAGCACAGAAGGGTGGCTAATGCCACGTGCTAACAATGTGGTGGTTTTCTGTTCCCAGATGTGAAAGGACCGCCCACCCACAGACTGTCCTGCGGCCAGTCCCCCTACACCGAGATGACAACGTGGGAGAGGAAATACTGCATCCTGACAGACAGCCAGCTGGTGCTGCTCAACAGGGAGAAGGAGGTGAGACAAGCTCATGCTGGTGCCTCAGGGTTTGCCCTTTGGCCTTTATTGGTAAAAGGAGAGGGCAGCTTTCTTCATCTCCCCTTCATTTCACTCACGAATCCTTTGAAACATGTGCAAGGGGGAAAAGGGAAAAAGAAATTCTTTGCTCGAGAGTGATGAGACACTGCAACAGGTTGCCCTGGGAGGTTGTGGATGCCCCATCCTTGCAGGTGTTCAAGGCCAAGTTGGATAAGGCCTTGAGCAACCTGGTCTAGTGGGAGGTGTCACTGCCCGTGGCAGGGGGCTGGGACTAGGTTAAGGTCCCTTCCAACCCCTTACCATTCTATGAAAAGGGGAGCTAAGCTATCCTGTGTATGGATGGGGTGGTGCACACAGTTACAGTCCAGCTGGCCCAGATGCTGGTGGCATAGAAGAGGTGACAGCAGCCAGAGTGCAAACTCCCTCCTGCAGTTCTGCAGCCTATGTTTGTCAGCCACTGTGTCTTCTTATGTTACTACTTCTTTTAATAGTAGTTAAAGCCACCACAGGTATGTAAACCTGCCTCTTTATGTTAGTGCAGGCACAAAGGTAGGGAAATGTGAAGGCTTTTAATCTAATACCATAGTTCCCTATATTTGGAGATGACCCGAATTTTTGTAGTTTTTCTTGATTTTTTTCAATCTTCTGTACATGGCTGTTAGAGACTGAGCGTGAGACCTGTTTCTGGTGTAGAAAAAAATATTTGTCAGCTGTGCTCAGGTTTATTTGCAATGAAATATTGCCTTGCATAGGGAGAGTGGGAGGAAATGGTTTAGAGAAGGACTTGAGTTATTAGCAGGGAACAGCATTACTGCCGATGCGTGGGAGAGGTGATCAAACGCAGGCAAAATGGAAGGCCCATTTAATGGTATTTGTTTACTATGTAATTCCTCTTCTAGTCTGACAGGACTGACACCTGAGGAATTGAAGTATACACTGAAGAAACTTAAGGAGATGTGAGAATCATTTCTAGAACAGTGCTGTACCAGCATGGCTGGACTAAAAGCATGCATCTCATTAAAGAAATGTAATAGAAAACAACTCTGGCTTGTATCGCCCATAGTTACCTGAAGGTGGTAATCATGCACTTAGGGGTTCCTATTCTCCTACCACAGACAGCTGAAAGCATTTTGCTGGGAGTAAGATGAGTCTTTTGACTAGATCCTGAGGAGAAAATGGGGGAAGTCCAATGTATCACATCATTGTATTCTATGTTTAAATACACTCTGGTTTTTGTCAGAAGCTGAGGAAATTCAATGTCAGAATAGAGAGCCTGAGGTTTAAGTGTAGCAATAACCCCAAGAAAGCAAGCAGTAGTGTAAATGCTTGCAGTGTGCTCTCACAGGAATCTTCCTGCACTACCACCAAGAGAAATAGCTTGTTTTGGGAAATGCTGCATGCAGATGGGCCAAGCAGACATGCCTTTAGTGCAGGTGTGACTCTGCATGCTGATAATGGGATTTGTTTCAGCAGCCTGTAGCTGGAGTGAGATTTGCCATTCTGATTTTCAAGTAATTTGTGACTACTGTAAAATGAAAGGAAAAAGGGAACACCGTGCAGAGCCATGAGTGCTCAGTAGGAAAATGAGAGGTTGCTTTAGTCTGGCTGATGCGTCTGTACACACAGCAGTGTGCAGACAGTCCCTTACAGAAACACACAACATATAGAACTGCCAGTCAGGAGAGAGACATGGGGCTCATACTCTGGATTTACACCTTCTTCTAATTTTTCTGAACTAAGAGTATCCCTTTGCAGCCTTCCTGAGAAAGGGGAGGGGAGGCAACGCAGTTAAATTTTTCTTGGCGAGTCATTGAGTTAAAAGAGGCTCCATGAAATGTGATCTAGAAACAGGAGTGCACAAAAGCCTAAGGCAGCAGTGGGGTGAGATGCTTGTTAAGAGCATAATGATGGAAAAGTCTGTACAAGTAGAATCATAAAAAGCTTCTGGGTGGGACCACTGGTACAGGGAGCCTAACCAAAGACCAGGTGAACAAAGAAGAGGGAGGTTACTCCAAGAAAACAATGAAAATTATGCTCAGAGTAAAATTATTGGAAAGGTGATGCTGGAGGAAGCATTTTGTTGACTCAAAAGGCAACAGGAGCAGGAGAGATTCCTGCTCTGAATACGGTCATTACTGGTAGAGTGAGTAGGTCAGAATTCCTTTGGGCTGCTGAGGAGGATCTTAGAAACAATGTTCAGGACAGGACACCCACCAGTGAGCAAAAGGGTGTGGGGGAAGAAGGAAGAGATGGCAACAGCGGAGTGCCCTTGCAGCCCAGAGCGGGCACTTGCATCATGGCAAGGGTGACATAGTTTGACAGGTGCTAAGTGTGAAACCTCTCATTTTATTCTCTGTCCATTTACTTTGTTACTTCATGGAATAAAATCTAAGAAGCTTGACCCGTGTGAGTCTGGAAGGGAACAGAAATGTGTTTTTATGCTACTTTGTAAAACCCTTCTGCAGGTATGTGTGTCCAAGTCAGAAAGTGAAAAACATATACAAAACATATGTGAAAACATACACAAAATGAAAAACAGATAAAGGGAAGAGTTCTCTACTGTTTCAGTTATAATGCTCAGTTTGGTTTTTTTCAGTTAGTGCTTCTAAAATACAGCATTATGAATTGCAGGTTTTTAAGACCAAGGGAACACTACAGAAATAAACAGTGTAATAGAGAGAACTCATTTCTCATAGTGTCCCAGCACTACAGATTTATTGTCAAAGCAGTTTGAATGAAGTATATGCAAGAGCAATTTTGTGCTGTGTAAGAGCAAGAGTAGGTTGAAAATCAGAGGCCTTTTGAAGTGCAACTTAATGCGAAAATATCTGTAATTACTTAGACAAAAATAGTCTGGCAGTATCACCTTGTCTAGTGTAGAAAAACATGAATTACTTGACAACTTGTCAGTTTTATAAAATGAGAACAGGTGAGACTGAAGAATGAAAATTTTTAATGGAAGGAAAAGATCAATGCCCAAACAGTAAGTAGAAAGAAAATGAATCCCTGTAGGAACATGAGAGATGACTTAGCAAATAAGGAGTCCTGAGATGTGCAATTATTACAGCATATCCCAGTATGATAATATTTAACAGCATTTTCCAAGACAAGGAGAACAGGTCTAGATTGATGCCCATACAAATGAGGTAGTTTTTCTACAAGGAAAAGTTTCCCCTGTCAGGAAGGTGTAGATGTTGTCATCTGCTCTGGGAAACCTGTTCCATGGGGTGGGAGGGGCTGTGAGGGTACAGGAGAAGTGTCTGTAAAATCAGAGCCATTTAAAACAGGGAAAGGGAATGAGTGTTCATGAAGAGTGGTTCCAGACAGACAACACTGTGCACAGCACTTCCTCTTTGAGGGATGTGACAAATGGCTGCACCTGGCTTTGGGCTGCTTTTTAGTTAGGCTTTGTCAGCAACTTGGCTGCAGCCCTGCAGAATGTTTGTCTTGTGTTCACTTGGAAATGAAGACGAACAATACTTTTCACTGTGTTAGACTCTTCCATTTTCCTGCCGGCACCCAAACCTCATCTTTCTTCTTGGATTTAGAGGTGGTTATAATCAAGGGCAAAGGATAGCGAAGACCTACATTCACTGTGACAAGACCTACTGCTTAGTGGTGCTGGTGGCAGAGGCCAGCAGCAGCACATCTGGGATGTATTTGCCTCCTCTTCCATCTCCTGGGACTGACACCAGAGGTGGTGTGACAGTGGTGATCCCAAGGGAAAACAGCAGGAGCAAGCACTGCTGCCTGGGGCCCTGGGGTAAGCTTTTCCCAGATGTCACTGCCCTCCTCAAAGGACTTGTCACGTTCGGAGTCTTACAGCAAACATGTTTCACCTGTAAATAAGAGTTTATCAAAGCTGAACCCAGCCATAAGATAAGATTTGCCTTAATTCCCAAGCAAATTTAGTTATTTAATTTCCAAAAGCCCAGAGAAATGTTTGCTGTCGACATTTTTGAAGTTGATTTCTGTGTCAAAATTTTATCTAGCTTCTAACTTTCTGAAGGAAGGTAAAAATTAAAATGAATTATTTAACCGTTTTTCTAACATGATTCTAGACTTCCTGACTGTTAGATCAGAAGAGTGTGCAAATTCTCAAGTTTGTCTTTAATCACTCTTTCCAATCTTGAAAAATCTTATCTTTTTCACCTGCTTTTTTTTAAAAGAGACTATCTTAGTTTGCCTTAAAGAGGCATTAAATGCTTGGAAAGCTCTTACTCCTATTTCCTCTGAAATCCCCTTATCATCAAACTGCTAGAAATCCCCAATACAGCCTTTTTATACTTAAAAAGTATGTTCAGTGGCAGGTGAGCTGGGATGCTGTTCAAGGATTTAGAGTCTGAGCTCTGAACCCATCCTCATTAAATCATGAAATTTGTCATGGAAAATTGTTGTCATTTTCCTGTGATGAAAATTGTTAAGATTGCTAAAATGATCAGCATCTGGACTGTCCCTATGTACCTTTTTATCACAGAGTTAACACTGCTCAGATCCCAGTCCTGAACCAGCAGCCTCAGCATGTCAGCTCAGGGTCAGAGAATTCCCAAATCGGTGAAGTCTCAACAGAGAAAGAAGAGGATAAAGCTGGATGGGGAAAAAAAAGAGCTGAAAGGCTGAATCACCATTAGAGTCCTGACTCTGCAAGGCTCTGTCTTCTCTTCAGTCCTTTGCTGAACTCCTTGCTGCAGTGGCAGGAGTGTTGAGAGGGTTGCAGATGTCTGCCTTGTTCTTCACATGGTATTATTTGTGCACTTCCTTGAGTTTTGGTGTCTCCTCATCCAGCAATCCATTTGTCCAACCACAGAGCGCTTTATACAACTGTTCGAAATGTGTCCAGTCCCAAGAGATGCAGAGCTGCTGACCAAGCTCCTTTTACACATTCACAAAGCTGTATTTTTTTAAGAGCAGGCTGGTCTCATGCTAAGCAATAAATACTGGTCCTGCAGTCTTGGAGTTAGTTCTTTTTGTCAGTATAAATTGAGACTATGGTTTTGGGGAAGTTTTACTGTAAATAACAAAGCATTTTTAAGTCAAACTAAAAGGAGATCTTTTTGAGTTACTTTGCTACTTTAATCTTGTCAAATAAATTGGGCTATGTTATATATTCTCCGGTGTAGAGCAAGCTATGTAGCATTAAAATGTTGTTCCTTTTACAGTTTATGGAATTATTGAGTGAAATAGATGGTAACAGGTTTTTCTCAAGCCACTATAAACACTAACAAAAGCAGGTTTTTGCTGGTGTGGACTGTACTGCTCTAGGTGAACAGAGCTACACCAAGGGAGCCCTTTTAGTGTGCAGCCTGAGCATATGCTTTTGTTCTGGGCAAGTGTTTGGTCCAAAGAGCTGAGTGACCCAGAAGTGGGCCCTGAGCTCTCAGACAGTCCTGCTGCAAAGGGCTCAGCCCCTGTCTGATGGTCAGTGCTGTCTCTGGTATGCAGAAGTAGATGTCTGTACACCAGTGTACAGCAGCCTGTGTGCTTCTCCCAGGGACTCAGAGGGCATGGTGAGCTTACTCCCCATTCTCCTGCTCCCCTGTGGCAGAGTCAGGCCATCCACAGGGTCCCCATGGCCATCCATGCTGTCATGTGGCAGTAGTGGGATTTTTTTGTGTCAATGGATTTAAAGAATGTTCCTGTCAACCCATGTCTGAAAGCCCACTAAGGTACTGAAGTGTGCTTGGAAAGAGGGACTATGTTCATTTCTCAGTGGGAAAAAAAACCTTAATAGTGGGGAAATCAACCCTGCAGTATCTGTTTTGGTCTAGAGCAAGCAGGTTGGTGTAGGTGCAATGAGTTCACTGTGACAGGAGTGTGACAGGGGTTTAAGGGATGCTGAAACAGGTGTGGCTGGTGTAACAGCTGGTCTGGAAATACACCTCGCAGCATCCCACCAAAAAATTCTCTGAAGGAAATCAGGAGAGGCAGAGGATCAGGAGAGTGTTTAGAAGGGAATAAGACTGAGTGGAGTCTCCAGATGAGAACTGAAATTTTAATATGTGAAATTGATTGAACAAATGTGGCATAAACTAACAAAATTAGTCTCTGTTTAACTTACCGACATGCTTTTGCACAGAGATTATACAGCTGTAAAAGTCACCAGAGAAGATAATGATCTGATCAGAATAAGCACCAGGGGCTTGGGAAACTTGTTTTGAAAAATGGGCACTGTTTGAAGGAGACAAATAGGCCAGGATAGTAATAAATAGCATTAAAAAATGACCTTAAGAGAATGTTAAGTGCTTAGAAATCAGGAAATGCCAGAACTAGTTTGTGAGAGCCATTGTAGTCTGCAGCCTGTTTCTAAAAAATGCAGTATCTCTGAGATCTTTTACAACCTTCAGTGCAAATGAATGATAGCATTTTGTTTGCTATTAATACTCCTTTTTCAGGGTTGATGCAAGATAAGAAAGGATAAGCAGCACAGGAAATAGGACAGGGGCTTCTATTCCTTTAGGTGCCAGCTGTGTGTTATGTAACTATATGAAAAGAAATTGCCATGCTACATGTACTGCAGTTGTACTGTTGGAACCGAAGTCCTCACCAAAAGTACACTAAGATGTTTTGTGCCGCTTTCCAGTCCTGGGTGCTAAATCTCCCTCATCCCTGAGGTTCCTTCCAGCCTTTGGAAGGTTCAGGGGAGCCCCGCCCAGCAACAGGTTCCATGCGTGGTGACAGGCACCAACGGAGCGTGTGGTTACCACCACCGAGCAGTGTGGTCACCACCACCGAGCAGTGTGGTTACCTGCAAGGCTCTCTGGGTTGGAGCGACCACAGATCCAGTGGTTCACCACTACTGAGCTCAATTATTACCTGACCATGCCAAGACCTGCTGGAACACAGCCATGAGCAGGCTGTTCAGGGGCCTTCGTCTTAGGAAGAGGCTCTCTGCAGCCTGGAACCGCCTGTACGGCGCCTTAACCCACCAGGTAGCTGTCACAAAGTTTTGTTTCTGCAAAGTTTTGCATGGAGCCATCTGAGCAGCAGCCTCTGCCTGACTTTCCCAGCGTGGAAGCAGCTGTGGGTGTGGCACTGGGGAGGCAGTTTGGAAAGGCAGGACTGCTCTGTTAGTCGGGGGGTCAGAGGCTGCTGACAGCTGCTCGTGGCCATCGCTGGGTTGAGCGTGCTCTTCACCGCTGCCGCGCTTTCCCGGGGAGCCTCCGGAATTCTGTGTTAACACAACGAATGCCAAACTATGCCCGAGAGCTATTAGCAGACGAGTAGCAAATGAAGTCCCCTATCAAGATGGCATATTAACAGCGTGGCCTGGTGGCGAGTTAACAGCTGTTGGCGTGGTTTTTCTGCAGGTGCCTACAGATGGGAGCCAGGAGCCTCAGGATGCCTCCCGGGGGCGCTGCCTGCGCCGCACTGTCAGCGTGCCCTCCGAGGGCCAGTTCCCCGAGTACCCGGCAGAGGGGGCCGCCCAACTAGGTAAGAGAGACCTTGGCCACGAGAAATCAATCAATGTGCTGAGCTGCGAGCTCTCAGAGGGCAGCACCCTGCCAGAGCAGCCTGGCTGGGTGGGTACCACCGCAGGATGTGGAGGTCGCGCAATCCAGGTGTTGTTGTGTGTAAATGCCTCCTACAAAGCAACTGCCGAATACCAGGATTTATCCAGAAACCAGGGAGATGGTAACGGGAGCATGGCACACGGGCAGCTGTGTAGCTGTGTTTTTAAACTCACTAGGCAGCCCTGGGATTTAAAGGTGAGAGCTGCTGGATGCGGGTCAGTGGATGCAGCTCTTGCAGGTGGCTCTAAGTGGTTCCTGCTGGTTTAGAACTGTTAGGTGGTTATGTTTTACCTCACCTCTGGAATTTCCTTTGCTTCATATTTTCACAACAAGCACCGAATAACAGGTTTTTCTCCAGCTTTTTCATGCCTATTCAGGGTGCAGTTCCTAAAAGAAGCAGCCTGCTGTTGGGTCTAATTATCCATGTTGAAATTTAGGCAAAGCTAAAGTAAAGATAGGTATTAAAAATTACAGACAAAGGCTCTGTTGCAGTAGTTCCCCAAGTCCAGGCTTGGCCCAGTTCCCCCTCTTTTCCACCCCACCTGTGGCTGCATAAAGAGCACCATTCCAGCTCTTCCCAGAAAAGAAGGAAGAGGCAACTGCACACAAGTGAGCTCTTCTTTCTCTTCCCAGCCTGTGCAAGAAGCTTTCCTTCACACAGGCTGGTGAGACTTAGGAGAAGTTCTTCCCTGGTTCAGCTGTGAAAAATGTCACTCCTGGGAGAGTGAGTTATGAGGAATAAACATGCATCTGTGAATAGTAAAGCAGCCTTGATAACTGCTATCAAAGGTAAAGAGCAGATAAGGCATTTTTCATTTCACAGCCTCAGGTGGGTTTTTTTTTTTGCTAAGAATTTTATTTTATATTTATTTTATATTGCACACGAGTAAGGAAAAGCCCACTCTTGCAGATAATCAATTAACACATTGCAACTGTTATTGCTTATTTATTTGTATTTATCAATAGCACTATTTAACTCTTCCTTATTTGAGGAAGGCAGATAAGGTTCTTTTTTTTTTTATTTCTTAGATGCCAGATTGCAAGTCTGAAAATAAAGAGGGCAAAGTTGGGGGTTTAGGAGGGAAAACGGCAAAATACTTTGAGATGAGCAATATGAAAAGAGCCCTGACTGGATTTGTTTGTGGCATTTCAAATGCACCTCTAAATGATCATCTTGTTTTGCCACATGAATAAATGTTCATTCTCGTTTGGAACTAAACCTGGTATTAATCGTATTTACGTAGTGTTGTAGGCAAAATACTTAATTCCAGGTACATGGCTAGTGAGGTGAATGAAGAATTGTATTGCAGCCAGTCTGCACTAGGCATTGAATATTATTTGTAGCTTCACAAGCTAGAAACACCTTTTAAACTCTAAGATTTAAATGCCTTCTTCTTCTATATCATGTGCAAAAACTGAGTGGATTTTTTAGACTTCACTGAGCATCTCAATAGCTGGAAATCCCAGTGTGATGTTTTTACATGTAACCTTGTAGCATTCTTGATTTTTCTTGAAGGCCATAGGGAATGGATGACTCTGCTATTTGATATCTGCCTTGCTGTGTATTTTGCTTCAGTTTTAGATGCAAGTGGCATCTTGTAGTGTGTTATTTGATATATGCCTGACAAGAATATATTAAAAGTACACGATATCTACATGGTCTTCTTCATGTGAGAGCTACAACTGTAGTGAATACAGCTGTCACAGAGTGTGTAGGCAAAGCAATTGGGCATGCAATGAGAAGGGGAAAATTGAGCAATGCCCTTGCTATGAGTATGGATGAGAGTGAGGGGGAGGGAAGGTCATATATAATCTCAGATTGCAGTGCCCTAGGCAGTTCCCTTGTTCTCACATCCTGGTTAAAAATGTCTCTTGTCATGATTACAGAATTCCTGTTAATGAAAAAAGTGGGCTGATAGCAAGCAGTGGGAATAGCTTTATGTCAGGATGCTGAGCCAGAGGACACATTAGTGAAGGGAACCATTGCACATCTTTATACAGAGAAAGAAACAGATGGTGGCAGCCAGGATGTATCACAAGCAGTACAGATAACAACTGCACTAAAATAGCTTTGGAATGGACACCAAAAGCTGAAAGGCGCAGCAGAGGTAGCTACAGTATCTGGTACAGAAATTGCTATGCAGAGCTGATAAGAATATCAAGCTTGTCCTAGGGAAACATGTGGATAACATGGCAACTGCAGGCCTTGCATCTGACAGTGATATCTGAAATTACTCCTTGCAAAAGAGCTCCTTAGGAATGGCTCTAGTGCAGAGGTGAAGGCGTAACAATACTGTTTGCTCTTTTCCCTAAGTAAGATTGCCATACCTCTCTTGTGATTTAGTAATTAATAGATTTTTTTATTAAAAATGAAAAAGAGGGGGATAAGGTGATGGGGCACTTTTTCATTTGTAGCGATAAAGGTAGAACTTGTATGAGAATCTTTTTGTTAATGGAGCAAACAGAACAGTGCATGTTCTTCAAGGGCTTTGCATAATCAGCAGCAGCACCCATTCTGCAGATTTCTGTGGCATTCTTTACAGAATTATGCACACATCCGTGTAGCACCATTCCTAGGAAGTGTGTGGGAGAGAAACTACCCACGGTACATCTGAGAAATTGAAGCAAGAGATGTGTAACTCCCCAAAGTTCAGCATTAAGTCAAGTGTGCTTCACCCAAGGGCTGCTGAAGTCATTCTCGCCAGATCTTTCATTTCTCACCCTTGCTGCAGGGTTGGCTCAGCTGTTTGGGAGGCAGCTGCTGCACCACCGTGGTTACAGCCCCGTGTACTAAGATAGACACCAATTTCCACATACTTCAGGACAGCAAGCTGCAATTTGTGATGGTTCAGCAGCTGCCAGAAGAGCAGCTGAGCCATCCCTTCTGTGCAGGCAGAAACCACTGTGATCACCCTCAGACGAGGGCCGGAGGGGCAGACGCAGGAAAAAAACCCCACAAGATAGAAAGTGACTTGTTTAAACACTGAAAACTAATAAGATCATTTAAAAACTGTAACTCCAGAGGCACTCAGCATATGCTGCTAGCTTAGCAGCTTGCCCTCTGCTTGCAGGCAGTGGAGAGGTTGTTGGTAACGCTGAGAATCTCAATTCCTGTCTGGAAGATACACTGTACACTAAGTTGTGTCAGCCAGCCATCCGTTAAATGTATGCCATCAAATTTCCTTGGTGCATAATCCCTATCATTGCAGCAATACCTCTGTGAGTGAACAGGCACACTCTAAATATGTCATTTACTTGCTAGGATTTCATCTTGGCAGCACTTACTCAGAGGAGCCTCCATTCAAGAAAGCTAGAAATGTAGCTGTAATTTCTTCCTAACTCCAGCTTGACAGCCCCTCTAACCTTCTTTCAAGTGTTATCTGCAATGGGCCAATTCTATTACAGTGTGATGCAGGCCCTGGAGAGCAGCACCTAAATGTCACAAGAAGAGCAACTCAAGCAGGCCCATCTCCATTTTGCCTCCATTTCTGCTTCAGATCCTGCTCTTTTTCTAGCAGGTGTATTTTTTCCTGTTAGGGAGATTACATCCTTTTAAAGGATCGTTGTTTATAACAGTGTGTTGGAATTAGCCCATTCATACAGTAAAAGCATGATTCAGATTTCCACCATTCATGCTGTTTGACAGGCTAGTAGCAGTTACCACTTCCTTTCCCAAAATAATTGTCTTCTCTCTTGCTCTGCTTCCTTCTCGCCACCTGCTCACTCTAAATGAGAGTTGTTAAGGAGACTACACAGCAAAAGTCTGGATTCTGGCAGCTTTGTGACATTAATAAGAGGGGTTTTTTGCCTGCATATGTGAAAATGTCTGGAGGAATTGAAAGTGAGGAAAGGCTTTGGGGTTTGGTCTTCGTTGCTGGTGTTTTTTTAAATTTTAAATTATTAGGAAAGAGCATCATCAGGGAAAGTTTTTGAGATTCTCTGATGCTTGGAAAGGCTAGTGGTGATGCAAATAAATCTTTTTATATTTGGAGGTGAAACCATCCAAGAAAAAAAAGACTGTTTCACTTGTTGAAGCAAGTTAACCCTGCTTTTTCTCAGTCTGAATATGCATCTCTTGAAAAAAGGTTGCTGAAATCAAGTCACAGGTGAAGATACTCCTTGCAAATGTTAGTTTTGTTGTCACCCTGAGTCACTAGCATGGAGAATGAAGCACTGATCTGTTTTGATGCCAGGCCCAAATTGCATTGCTAGCAGGTCAGCAGTTAGCTGGGCAGAAATCCTGCCTTTGTACTCTTCTAAAAATCCAGAGGCTTTGGAATTGGAGTGAGCAACAGAAGATGAGTTAGGCAGCATCTGGTTTCATTGCTGCATGGTGTGTACCTCTTAGAACAGCTCCTGCAAGTCTCTGCTGAGCCCTCCTGCCTGAGGAGGATTGCTCCAATAACCCAGCCCATGCTCTTCCTTCAGGTAAAAACCTGGCAGGGGCGACAGACAAGAGCTAAAAAGATTCCTGAGGTGATTTTAATAACTGCTGTTTCTAAGACACAGTTGTTTACAACTAAAACTATCAAAGCTGAGCTTTGCTTTCTGTATATTCCAGCTGGAATGAATATTTGTGATGAAAGAAAAAATAGATTTACTCTGTGCTCACCACATAATTAAGATACTTGTACAGTAAGAGTTAGGATAAATACCTGGAAAGGGTTACCAGTTTTAGAGGTGGGGAGAAGGAGACAAGTTTGTTTTGGAAGAAAAAGGATTGTTTGTGACCTGCTCAATGGAAGAATCTGCAATGCACCAGTTTTTACACTCAGTAAAGATTTTTATGTTCCGCAAAGATTTATTTAGGAGATATGCAGGAATTTGATATAACGGAAGTCCTGTAACTTCTAAGAAAACTGTGTTCCAACCAGAGGGTTGTCCTTCACCTTCCACCACTCAGCTTGGTCTACAAAGAATATCTGTTAGAAAACAGAGATAAAAAATGCACTTCACAGCTCTCTGTATCTCCTCTCTAGGGATTTATGGTGTGTCTTGATCAAGTAATTTTCCCAGTGGCACTCTCTGCTTTTTCACCCTGCTGCCATGTGCAGAAAATACCCATCTACTGTCAACTGTTATGCATGGCAGGGATACCAAACAGGGCTTTGGTTTAGCCCTCCGACTGAGGGGTGTGTTTGGCAGTATCTCTGAGAGGAAGCTGGATTCAGATGTGCTGACTTGACACGTTTGCAGCTCTCTGGGTTTGCCCGACTTGGGCTTGCACAAGCGTGTTTGTGTGTACCTGTGAGAGATTCCCATCCTCCTCTCTGCAGAGCCAGGAGAATCAGATGCCTTATTGCCAGTTCCCTTTATCATGTAATGTAGCAAACCTCAGAGAGTGATTGGGGATTTTCTTTTTCTTTTTGACCTGTGCTTTGTATGCAAATCTCAGTTGCAGTGCCCCCAGCAGCTGCAAGGTGATGCTGGACTGAGGTCGGGACAGGGAGCGTGGTTCTGCACCCTGTGGGATGTGACACCATGCTGTGTTTCCACAGGCTGCAGGTGGTCCCATGCATTTTGAGCCCCATGGCTCCATTCTCTGCTTCCCTTCAGCCCAGACCTGCCAGAGTTGCCAGAACTCGTGTGGGAGCCTTTAGGGAGCTGGGATCTGAAGCCTTTGGCTCATGTAATTACACTAACAAGGGTTTGCTGACAACTGCAGCCTTTGCCTGCTTCATTGTCTGGTGCCTTGGGTCACAATCTCTTAGTGCTGTGACTTGAGTATGAATAGTAGGGAGTGTAACTATGCCAAGATCAGTTGAAATTCTAAAACTTTTAAGTCTTTAGATTACATTGTTTACCCATCATATGCTATCCCAAAATGCAAATGCATACAAACCATGAGTTGCCTTTTTAAAAACCTCCTGTGAAATCCAGCTGCTCTTGGACATCTTTCCAGACTACACAGGGAAACATCTACTGTGTGAAAAGTGCCCTGCTATCTTTTGCATCCACAAAAGAGGTTAGGAAACTTTGGGAAAAGCCCTGAAGTAATCTGAAATTTGGACAATGTACAATGCAATTTGCCTGCCTTGGAAGGATGAAGAGTTTAGACAACTCTGCTTGAAATTAAAGCTGACTCCAGGGAGGCTGGATGTAACAAACAGGATGCCTGGATCTCAGTGACATTCCCCTGGGCAATTGGAGTTATTTGTATACAGAAAATTGCCAAGCTGCTATCTTTCTTCTTCTATAACGCAGGCGAAGCCAAAGGATTTTGGTTTGTTCTGAATGCTGCTGAAACTTTATTCCCTTGCACACAGATCATCTGTGCTGAAAGCGGAGTTTCATCATGAAGCAAATTTTATCTGTTTAGATCTTAAACCTTTTTAGGGCAGAGATAAGGGGTAAGAACACATAATCTCAGCTTTCTAATATTGACATATAATCCATTAGGGCTTTTTTTCCCCTTGGAAATGTATATTACATCCCTGCCCACTGCTTCCAGAGCACACACACACAAAAAAAATCACTTTTGTGATTTTTAAATTTTATGTTGAGAACGTAAAGAACACTTTGTAAGGAGAGCATGTTGTGCAATATAGTAATTTCTAAGAACTGGTGGCTCTTGGGCCATCTGGGGCAGGTTTCTTGCCCATGTTCTTACCAAACCTTGATTTATTATGAAGGACTCCGTGATTTTCCTTTGTTTTCTCAAGAACAGCAATAAAAAATTATTTATGAAATTCTTTAGAGAAATCTACCTTAAATCATACATGAACTCACTGTGGATTGTTCAGTTTTGTAGCTTCTCTTTTCCAGTTGTTTATCTTGTGGCAAAAAGTAATTACACTTCACCCAGCCATGTATACTTACCTTTTTTCCATCAGTAACCACTGGCTTAACACCTAATGGAAAATTCCTACTGCCTGAATTTCCTTGTCTGGGCTAGAGTGAATTTGAACTGTTGAGCTAAACTTAAAAGTTCTCACCTGGTTCAGTCTTTGGTATTAGTTTACAGGATTTTCTGTTGATCAGTTTATTGCTTTAGTATAAAGTGATACCCAGAAATGCAAGTATCTATGAGATTGGATTAGGTGCATGGAGTTTGAAGTCTGTATGAAATTAAATGTACAAAGCTGTCTCTGCTGTGCAGGGATGTGCACATTCCTGTCTCCCTGCTCTCCCACCCTCCTTGGTGCTGCCAGGAGAATCGATTCGGCTTCACACAGCAGTCATGCTCACATCCTTGTTGTGTTGATGGGCTGGCTTTGAATCTGACCTGGGAGATGTTCCAAATTACCCCCAGTAGCAGCCTGGAGTTAGAGGAGCTTGGGTGTAACGCAGCTGTTCTCTGTGTTGGCTTTGATGGAGCCAGTGCTCTTTCAGTAGGAGTGGAGCCAGGGCCCAAGCGCGTACTGGGGGTTTTATTAACCTGCCACTCTTTGTCAGTGATCCCTCTTTCATGGCACAAGGGGAGGAAAGAATTAAAACTGTGATTTTTATCTGCAGAATGGACAAAAATGTTTCAGCGGCTCAGCAGAGAGAGATAATTTACTTAATGGAAAAATAATAAGGCCACAGAGGAAAACTGGGCTGTTGAACTCCACTAGTGGAGTTCGTCAGGAACTCTTCCACCAGGCACCTGTGTGCTGCAAGCTAATCCTGGATTCCCAAAAATCAGCCTTGGAGCTGGACAGGACTATACATTCCAGCAGTGATTAGTGCCCATTAAGATACAATTGGTGTCCAGTAAAGTGCTTTTGGCTACAGACTAATAATTCTTGGTGCTGTTTGAGGCTGCTTGATCTCGTGCATCACCCAGTGAAGAGCTGAAGGATTTTTCTGCTTTATTTTTTTGTCTCTGTTGAAACTGCAAATATTTCCTTGACCTTTGAGTGAGCTAGATGCAATTTAGGTGAGGATCTGACCATTGAAAACTCCAGTCATCTCACTTTTTCCTCCTCAGCAATGGAAAGACCAAAATGGTCTTTTCCCACTGTTCTGTGGCATGGACAAGCTAAAGCAGTAGCAGAAAAGTCCTGTTATTTGAACAGAAGTCACATAATATTATCAGGAGTTTCTAATAATTTTTATTCAGTATCACAATCTTTTGGAAACACTTTTTATCCCTAGACTTTGCGAACTGCATTTCAAATTTCTGAATCAGGGTAGATTTCTAGAATAATTCCAAGTATTTGTATAATCTGCCTTTCCCACCCCTAATTTATTTTATTTATTAATTGCCCCATTCACTCTTTCTACGTAAGTCTTCAGCAGATGTCTTTGCTCTTCAGCATTTCCGAAATCTTTTTTTGAGGTCCACACAGCAAGTTGTAGGATTGACAAAAAATAGATACCAGGACTGAACCTTCCTGCATCACTAAAAATGGCTTCTTTGAGACAAATAGGCAGATTATGGCCATATTTCAGAGCTGAATCTCAAGTTTTAACCCTTCTGTTAAAGGAAGAAGGAAATCAGAACCTGATTTTAAAACAGAGGATTGATGATGGGGGGGAAAAAAGCGAAACATGGAAACAAATCCAGACAAATTATGAAGGAAAGGGAAGGGAAAGGAAAGGGAAAGGAAAGGGAAAGGAAAGGGAAAGGAAAGGATGTGCCCATAAAAGCACAAGAACCCTTTAAAGAGATGTACAGGGTAACTTTCATGTCCCAGTCCCTACTTTTTCCATCTTTTCTCTCGTGCCCTGTGGTAGACATGAACTGTGATGTTGCTCCACCCTCGGGAGAGATGCTTTTCTGTGGTGCTGCGGATGCCGCTGGTACCGAGCTCTGGAATGAAGAGTGCTGTGTAATTACCCCACATTGATGGCTCTCTGCCGTGCAGGGGCGGGCACAGACAGATCATGGGCCCTTGTGAGCTGTCGCTGCTCTTCTGCCGAGTCTGACTCCACCGTGATCCCAAGTTTCCCCTACTGCTTCCAGTAATTAGGCATTTCCAAGCAGCAGGTCAAACCAATTTGTCCTTTGGGGGACTCTATATTTTGTTATGCTGCTGTTAGTGACAGATTTTGGGGGGAGAATGCCTTTTTTTTTTTGAGCTTCTCTTTTGTTCCAGTGCTACTCTTGGTGTAGGATCCCTGGGTGTAATTTAGTGATTGGCTTTAGAGGGCAAGGAAGCCTTAAATAATAATAAATAATTTTCTATTATTTGTTTTGCAGTCAGTATTGCTTAAGTACACATTCAATAAGTTTCTTTCCCAAGGGCTAGGCTTGCTTTTCCCACAGATTTTCCACCTGAACCTTGGCGGGAGGTAGGGTGACCAAAGCTACTGTTTCTTCCAGGGGAAACACTGGGGGTGTGCGAAATTGTTACCTGAGACAATGTGCAGAAGCTCGTTTTAGGTAACCCTGCAAGAAAAAGGGCAGTGGAAAGAAGGACTGAATCAGGGGAGAACATGGTATTCCAGTCAAAAGGCAAAAATTAGAGAAAATTAGGAAAAATTGAAGAAAATTTAAACAGAGCACTCGCTTTTGACAACAGCAAAAGGTAGGAGGGAGCATGCAGCCCCTCAGTTCTTGGTGAGCAATTTTAGCCTGTTTAGCAACAGGCTGAGCAACTTCACATTCTTTTTGTGTGTGTGTGTGTGCGTGCTCTGGTGCCCCTGGCTGGCAGGTGGGACCTGCTGGAGGACAGGGCTTTTAAACGTGACACGGGCTGTCACAAAGTGCAAAGGGACGGTATGGTGGCAGCAGCGACCAAACTGTGCAGGGTTGGGCTTCTGTGCCTGAAAGAGCTATAAATAAGTGAAAATGCTATGCCTGGAAGTTCAGCTCTCTGCACTTCTCAAATTTAAAAAAAAAAAAGCAGAGCTCAGGAAAAGGCAATTGGTATCAGACTTCACCAAAGCCACAGATCTTTGAATTTAAAGACAAAAACAAAAGGCAGTGCAGAAAACAAAGAGGGGGGAGGGAAGTTCATTGTTTGCTTAAGTGACTCTTGGGCTTTTTTTGGTGCCGTGTATTTCCTAAGCTGCAGAAGCATTTGAAGTGGGGAAACATCTTCAAAGGAAGTGCAGTTTTTCAAACACGCTCAGATGCAATTCCTAGTCCAGCTCATGAGATGTTTTCATGTAAACTGCCTTCTTGCACGCTGGACAGCGTATGCAGTGATATCACCCTCTTAAGTTTCCCTGTAGCTGATTTTAGCCTCAGAGTCAGCTGCTTCAAATCCCCGAGTTTTCTCAGCAGCAGACGGGTTTTCACAGGAGTGCCTCCTCCTGCCCACACCCCTTCCACCCCACCCCGAGTGCTCGGCTGCCTCTCGGCTCCTCCACACTCCCTTGGGACAGGAAAAATGGAGTGTGTGCCCATGCCGGCTGGATCGCCTCGCCGTTTTTGGGGAGCATCTCTTGCGCTGGGAGAGCAGGCGGCTCTCGGGGGGCGGCTCTCGCTCAGCCCCAGCCAGGGAGCTCAATAAGAGCCTGGCGCTGCCTCCGGCTCTGCCTTCGCTGCATTCCTGCCCGGCCGGGGCAGGGAACGCGGCTCGGGCGGGGAGGGGAGAGCTCCGCTGCCTTCCTGCTCGGCATCCTGCAGGACCATGGTGGAGCTGCCAGGATTCCCAGAGAATGCAGTGCACAGGTGAGACACATCCCTCTGACACGGCCGCGCAATAGAGGGCGGATTGCTGCGCTGATTCCTGCGCTGATTCCAGCGAGGCGGGGTTGGCTGCGGGGCACAGAGGCGTTCTGCTGGAGATTTTAAATGACTTGACTCAAAGCAACTAGAAACTTGCAGGGGTTTTATCCATACTGCATGTGTATATCAAGTCTTCTATGTATTATTTCAGCTTTATGCAAAGGTCTGTAAGGAGAGGTTTATGTTGGTACTTTCCTGCTCGCTGGTACAGAAATTAAATGTTAGAACAACGTGCAGATGCAAAGATGGAGAACAGGTGTTTGTAAACAGCTTCCAGAGCTAAAAATCTATTTTATTGCCACTTAAATCATGAGGTTTATTTTTCTCCCTCTCACTGAAAGCCCTTGCCTAAGTCAGTACATTTTTAAATGACACTGGATTTCTAGATAAGGCCAGACATCATCATTCAGGGGCACACTATGGGAATATTTGTCAGTGTTTACATGTGGCTGGCATTATGGGATGTTTCCAGCATAGGAGGAATGTTGCCAACCTTGCTTCCTGTCCTCCAGAAGGTGATGGTAAATCAAACAGTTCAGGGAATCCTACAGGTTGCACATAAAAAACAAGAAAGTTTGATTTCCTTTCAATATAAAGGACGCTGCTTTAGCAATACCACTTGCTTTTCCAGCAGCTTTTGTCCTAAAATGTATTAAGTGATAGCAAGCTAGAAAGCATTTAAGTTTTCTGCCTTTTGATATGGTTGAACATTTTCCAGTCAGTACAAAACTAGTAAGTGTTGTCTAAGGAACAGGGGAATGGAATGTCCTGAGTCAAATGTTTTCTACCTTGGAAACCTCCTTTAATAGGTGCTGATTACGAAGTCCTCCTTAGTAATTTTCCTCCTCATCCATAGACAGGGTGAATACTAATTTACTAACTTGGAGAGACTGTTTTTGTTAGCCTGAACCAATGGGCTTGTTCTGCAGCTGCTTTTGAATTACATGATCAGAAAATGAAAACCTTCTGCCTTTGCTCTTTTCAGACAAACATGCGTTTCTTTGGAAAGCAAGCAAACTTTAGGCAAACTGCTCAGAAAAGTTCAAGGCACCACAATGCCTATCCCTTCCAAATTTCATTTAGCTGATTTTGGGGTAGCTACCAGGAAGTTGCCTTTAGAATTTCTCTTTTTGGGGCTCTTTCATACGATTAACATGTTAATGGGGTAGAGAATTAAGAGTACAATACCGGGGAGTTGTGGAAGGCAGATGTGAGCAGCAACTTAGATTCCTGCAAATTCTTCATGTTGTGCCCAGCTTTATCTGATACTCTGTGGGTGCTCCCACTCTTTTTCTTCTTAAAATCTCTGGGAGGGGGGGAAAAAGTGTAATTGCAATGAATACTTGAGGTGACTTGTGTCAGAAAGATCTGTCATGGCTCTTTAAAGCTCATGGGAACAAATCAGCTTTATTTGTGCATAAGCAGGAGGAAGGGACATTCTGCTACACTGAGCCTTAACCTTGCCATTTTCTGGTATCTGGGAATCAGTGTAACGTGTAATATTGGAAGTCAGAGAATTTGGGGATGCAGCAAATTACAGGGTGTGGATGGCATTTCTAAATGGCTTGTTGGCATCAACAGACAGATTCATTTTCTAGCCTGTAGAGGTAGGTACCTTGTCCAAGCTTTAATTCTCCGCAAAGGAAACACTTCTTTTTATCTAGATTTCTTGGCTAGTTGGCATCACACAGCACAAATGTTTTCTAGGAGGGGTGATAATGGTGGGATTTGAAACTGGGCCAATGGCAGAAGGGAGACCTAATGATCCCCTTCCATTTAATTTTCTTCAGTTATGGGTGGCTGCTTCTGGTGAGGGAGAGGGAAATCTGCACAGGAAGTCCGCAAGCAAATGATGAAACTGCAGGCAGAGCTTGTGGTTTCAGCCCTATCACCTCCACATGTGAAATTGTCTAGAGGCTAGGAGTATATATGTTATGGATTTAATGGTGAAATTATTGTGGTACACATGACTGCAAAAATTGGGTTACAGAGTAATGGCTGCTTCTCTGAGCAGGTGGTGGCAGCTATGAATGGCTGTGGTGAGTCTGTGTGGGACCATGGAATCATTAAGGTTGGAAATGAGTTCCAAGATCAGCTCCAACCGTTAACCTGGCACCTCCGAGGCCACCACTAAACAATGTCCCTGAAAGCCACATTTTTTTAACACTTCCAGGTGACTCCACCACTTCCCTGGGCAGCCTGTTCCAGTGCTTGAGCACTGTTCCACTGAAGAAATTTTTCCTGCTACATTCTTGCCTAGCAGAACAGTGCTGATCCTTGGGCTGTGGGTCTGCTGTGGTAACACATGATATTGCATTTTTCTTCTCCTGCACCTGCAGTGTGCTCAGCAGGGACTTTAGGAGGGCAATGTTGTGATGTGAACACCCACCAGAGAAGTGAAACAGCTCTGCCAACACATTTCCTTAGAGTTGAGTCTCTGGGCCACCTTCAAAAGTGACACCAACCACAAGCATTGAAAAATCAATGTCTGGCTTTAAAAAAGGGGATTGAAGCTATTTTTTTCTATTTATTTATCTATTTTCCTAATTGCTTTGATTCGTTTTGGAGTAGTCAGATTTCCAAGCTCAGTCTCACTGGAACTGTGACTGACAAGTCCTCTTTCTAGAATAGATGTTGTAATTTTCTCCACATCTGTCTGGTTCCAGGGGTAATGGCCACAGAAGAATGCCAACTGTACAAAATAAAGCATAATTCTGATGCCAGCTTTCACAGCATTCATTTTCTTAAAGCCCTGGCCTAGTATGTCCCAAGGTCACTCCAAAATGTCAGCTGTATTTTCTCCAGGGAAACTCTCAGCAGAGTGTCCAGGAGGAAGTTCTAAGATATTGCATCAGTCAGAAATTAAGCCCTGGTCGACAAGATGGAGGACTTGGTATGTCCTTGTAAAAATTAAGCTATGCACTATCTTCCCTTGCTGTGCTCCCTTGCTTCGCCACCAAATCTGGTCCTTAATTTGGGAACTGTTTAAAACTCCTCCATATCCTGCCTTTCTTGCACCAGTCTCTAGTGTTTGGCAGGGCCTTGGGCTTTGGCAGTTGCTGTATTTTGGTGCTTATGCAGAGATTAACATAAGTCTTCCTATAAACACAGGTGGAACTGAGTGGTAAGAGGGAGGGAAACCTCATGATTCATGGGCAGAGGTAGGGAATCATATTGCTGGTCACAGCCACTCGTTCTCTGGAATGCTCCTGCTTTTCTGCTGCCTACCTGGTAAGAGCAAGCCGCATGCTTTCGGGCTACTGCACGCTAAGAGCTTTCTGCTGGTGATTTTCTGTCCTGTTATGTGGTGTTAGGAGTGCAGGTAACTTTTGTTTTTTATCTGTGCCAGTCACGGAGAGTTCAGTTCCCACCTGATGGTGTTGGCAGAGCTGCGGTTTTTTGATCCATCAAGGGAGCAAGCAGTGACCTCGGGGTGGAGTAAAGCTCCCTGCTGGCACAGCACCCTCCCTGCTCTGCAGGAATCACTGGTATTTGGGTTGTGCTGCAAGCAACAAGTTGAACTCGTTGTGGGAGTGCTACGTAAGGCTGCTCCCCGGAACCAAACGTTGTAGGAAGAGGGTAAATAATGCTTAAGTTGATGGGACAGTTCCTGTGTGACCTGGCCAGAAGCTGAAGTGTCATGGTCACTTGATCATGGCATTGATCGTGGTGAATGACATCCCACAGCACCTGGAAGCCATCCTTGTGGGTGTCAGGAATTCTGATGGAACCAGAATGCTGCAGACTGAATGATAAGATACTTATTTCTCTCTCATATTTAATTCTCTGTCGTGTGAATTGGTTTTTTCTCAAAATTCTGGTTCTCTGTTATCTGTGTGATAATGTGGAGTCATAGAAGGACAAAAGACCCCAAACCAACCACCACTCAAACCCCAGCCATCAATAACTTGTTCTTTCGTTTGTTTGCTTGTTGGAGATGTCATCCAAATGAGTCTAAATAAGAAAAGTCATTCCTGGGTGTTTCCCAGCTCTGGTTGAACCTGTATGCCCAAGGAAAACCAGTAGGTCAGGAAGTAATAGTAGAGACCACCATGAATGGTGGAAGCGTGCCAACAAAACTGCCTTAATCAATTATTTTCACAAAATACAGCTCTTAACAGACATTAATTGTGCAAACTATGTGGCCTGCAAGATGAGCAAGAAAAATTCTTGGGAAAAAACGTCATCTTGTGAATGCCAGCATCGGAAATTAAATAGCCTTTACATTCTGCTCATTAAATGTATAGCATGGTGTATTCATACTTCAATACAAGATATCTGTTGACATGAGGCATATGGTTCACAGTCTGGAAAGGCACTCCAGAGTGGATGGCTCTGTAAATAACGCCTTGGCCCTCAATTGGAATTAAATTAGCTTAATATTTTTGGAGTGGTCGTTAATAGGTACTTACAAACTTGCCATCCTGCTAGCAGTGTAACTTAGCTGAATCCCTTGGCTATTCTGAGGATACCAGGAAAGTTGGATTGAGTACAAAAATGTAATTAAGTTGGTGTGGAAGTGGGAAAAAATACCCTGTGGTTGTTCGTCAGTGAACTTCTGAAAATCCAACCGTTCTGCCCGGCTGAATTCCCTGTATTATTATATACTAGAGAACTTCAAGGTTTGTTGTTTTTCTCACCTTCATTTTGAGCCTTTCTGTCCCTATTTATCTTTCCAGGCTGTCAGCAGGCACAGCTTTCACTGCCTCCGGATTCCTCTCTGCTTCAGAAATCATTATTTAGGAAATGCTTTTTTTCTGCCCCCCTCCTGAGTAACCACTGGTTAAGGTCTCTGACCTCAGCTGGGCTGGGAAGGCTGGTGGTGCTCACTCTGGAAGTGAGGAGAACAATTGCCCAGCTAAGTGACAATATCACATCAGTGTGCACAGGTTGTCATCTGCAGCTGGGTAAGAGCTGTTGAGAGTGAGTGTAGAGATCAGTGACTGTGCTAAAATCACTTCATTAAGCAATCTGAAGGGATAAAACTCTAGACAATAATGTGTATGTGTGGGCTGGCACTTCATCAGCACGGTTTCGCTTTCCACAATAAATGAACTGGCTTGAAGAGACACTTGAGTATCCCTCCTTGTTTTTTTTCTTTTCCCTGATTTAAAAAGGCTTTCTGTGTACTTTGCTATGCTGCAGTGGGGCTGTCCACATCTTCTCATGTCTGACACAAATCTGCTGTTGATTTATACTGCTGCAGAATGATTCTGCTCATAGCTGGTTCATGGGATCATGTCACAGCACTACACGCTGCTTTGGCTTAGGTAGCTTAAGCCAAAGAAGTTACCCACGTTCCAAAATAACTGTGAATATTTCCATCATGATTTCCTAATACAGCTTAAGTTACTCAGCCTTGTCCACTGGGATCCTCTTGAACTAGATCACAGCTTGGTTAGGAGGCTATTCTATTGTAATGCTGCTCCTCAAAGCAAAATTACTTTCATTATCAATAGGCATTTAAAATTATTTAATGAAGGAAACGGAGCCTTGTGCATGTAGAATTGACATTTCTAGGTGTCTGGGAAACTTATTTTCAAGCTAGCTGCTTGTTCCATGCCGTGGCATGGAAAATAGGATAGGAAAGTTAGTCCTGCTTTGCATTTTTCTGGGGCCTCAGATAACTCCTGTTATTTCCTAATGGGCAGGTGTGAAGGTGAGTAGTTTTGCCTGACACATGACATTGATCCAGGGGTTGCAGAAACAAACATGCATTGTTTCTTATTCATTCCTAAATTATCTGTAAGACATTTTATTAAGAATGACTTGGGTCTACGGTATCTAAAGTATATTGCTGTGAGGACATCATCTACTGACTAAAGCAATATCCATCACTCAGTCTGTCAGAACCTGTCCCTAGTGCATGTAAGAACCATTTTTCCTCCCCTTGAAAATGCCTCATGCAGAGAACACTCATACATTATGATTTATAATACCACCATGACTATATGCTTACAAAGCATTTGCATCACAAGGCATCTTTGCTCTATTATTTGCATATATTATGAATTCTCATTTACTAAAAATTCCTGTAGAAAACTCTGAGACTCATGCTTCTGGGTAGTCTCACTGATCGAGAAAGCTAATTCTTAAATTCACAGGATGGCAAAGCTGCTTAGCTTCACAGGGTTCAGACTCATAACTTCAGGAGAGTGACATTTGTGATAACTGCAGAGTTCAGTCAGTGGCCGTAATGCAGGAATTACCAGGGAGGGATGTATGCAAGTTTTAAATGATTGGTTTTTGTAAGATGCTCCAAAGCAGAAGGGCTTGGTTTAATTTCCAGGCTTGAGAACTCATCTGCTTTTAGAACTCAGGGCTGAGGGAGATAAACCCAAACACTTTAAACAGGTTTTCTGATGTTCTCACCTGCTATTCTGTACAGCTACTGGCGCTAATTTTGGAAAGCAGTCTCTCAAGACAGATATTACCTGCTTCTTGTCCCTACTTATTGATTGGTTTTTTGGGGACTTTAATTACTACTTTGCTGATCCTTCCCGCCTCTCTATGTTTTCATATTTTCCATACTTCTGCTCTGGTCATTAGAGCAATTTGTCTCTGGATTTGCACTGGTTCAACAAACTCCCAGTGTAGGTAGGTTCCACAGCATGAAAATAAGTTAGTCCGATTTTGAATAGTCTTCTCATGCTGATTTGCATTTTATCTCACAATCTGGCTGTCCTGGAAAATTTGGACAAGCCTTTTTAAATGGTGTTTGAAAAACTTTCGAGCACAAGACCTTCTTTAAGACAAATTTAAGAAGCCATTCACAGTCTAAGTTCTGCTGTGACCAGCACTACGTCCCTCCTGCAGCTGTGGAGCTGTGTCTCTGGCTTTCTTGCACAGCAAAGGTTTAAAAATCAAAATCAATGCTCCAGAGGAGGCTGAAGATATATTTGACAGGATTGTTTGAAACTAAGTATTCAAAGGATGTAAGCAGAGAGGACATTTCTGATACCAGTGTTTGATAATGGACTATCAAAGCAGACTAATGTCAGCCAGAGCCCCGTGGTTGGGAGATGAGGTTTGATAAATTCAGTCTTGGAACTAAGGAGCAATTTGCAAAGCAGGAGTGGAGTTAACCATTGGAACAGCTTACAGGGGATCAGACAGGCTCTTTATGTCTTTGCCTTGTGTGGTGACAAGTGGATATCCCTTTTCCTGGAAGACAGGTCTTTGTTCAGAAATAATTCAGTGAATGGATGAAGTCACTGGGTGATGTTCTAAAGGTGTGTCAAGTCAGGTTAGATGGATTTGGTGTTTTGTAATGTCAGTGGCTTTTCTATATCTTTTATATCACTTCAAATTTGCAGGATTTCTAGAGGGACTGTGTTCATTACTTACTTTCTTACAAGGACTTTTTAGTTCTTGCTTTTGTTCTGATGTCTTCTCCACCTCCTGACAGTCCCTTGCAGGCAGGTGACGTGCACGTTAGTGTGACCTGTTAAACCACACAAAATGAAGATAAGTAATAGGGATGTATTTATGCAGGCTTTTTCCCCCTCTGTGGATCTCCCCAGGAATGTTAATTCACAGGAGAAATCTACTTATCAAAAACTTCACTGTCCTGTCAGTTCCTAGTTGCATCTTCCTGACTGAAGTCTTTGCCAGTTCTAGCTCCATTTTTACAAAGGTTTTTTTTTTATCTTCCAATATTTTAAAATACTTCAATAAGCCAGTTGCATATTTGATATGTAATATACTTCCCCTGCTATCATGAACATTTTAAAATATTGGAAGGGATTAATAAAGCTAAATTATTACACAAGATGAGGCAGCCAGGGAGGAAAACAGGATCTGTATGTGATTTGTACTCCTGGAAAGGATGCAAAATTGGTAAGCGTTCATGGGAAATCAATACTCATAACTCTGTTTTCTCTAGAACCTTTTATTTATAGAGCTGATAGTTAATATTGCAAGTTTTTAATGGAAAGACACCCAGGTGATTGTGAGTACAGTATTTGATTAGGGAACTGAAAGAAAGGAGTTGAAATTTTCATTTCATATTGACCAACCAGATAGACCAAAATAGCTGTCTAATCCTTTCTCTAAAAGGTCTTTAATTCCATTCTTATTGCAAGTAGATTTACGTCATCAGTTTGCACAGTCTTAAAGAAAAGGTTCTGCTTGTGAAAGTTGGACAAAATGTGATCTTCCCACACACAGAGGGAAATTTGTTGGAACAGTTCATTCTGTGGAAAAAAAAAAAATCATCAGCCCTTTTTGCATAGATGGGAAATCTATCTGTCACAGGATTTTCTATGATGTAGGGAATGTTTTGGGATTTCACCCCAGATGTGGGATACAGATGCACTTGTTCAGTGGGAACAGGACAGCTCTGCTCAGTCTGGCACACTGCTGGGGTACCTCGCTCCTTAATGCCTGTCCCATGTTCCCTCATTAACTGGGAATTCTGTAGAGCATCTGCCCTGCTTGGCAGGTGTTTTATGAAAATATCTGTCCTGCACAAACAATACTTGCTACAGTTTGTCTTAGTAATTGGAATTTTCCTCCCTGCTGGGACTTGATAGTTCTTTTTTTTTTTTTTTCTTCATTTGTTGGTTGGTATCTAATTTTTTGCTTTGCTGATCTAATGGCTTTTTGGTGTAGCTTGGGTTTTAGTCAGTGGTCAGCAAATATCCTTGTTTGTAATAGGGATTGGCAAGTGTATCAATTATTTAAAATAAAGACAGGTTCAGAAACTGGCGAGCAAAAGGCGGCTGTCTCTTTAAAGAGTGCAGTTTGATCAGAGCATCAGCCCCATCCCCTGAGGACAAAGGCATTTTTGATTTGTGGGGCCCAGGAGTCCCTCACTTACCAGGATTCGTCACTGCTCGTGCATGTGTAAACCTGCAAAATGCTCTTTTGTGTGGAATAAACCTTACGCTGTAAATCCTGTACGTTTAAATGTGACCCTTCATAAAGTCAGGGTGATGTGTCTTCCCTGCAGAGCAAGCTCGCTGTCCAGGCAGGGCAGAATTATTTCCCATTTAGCTTGTTTTTTATTGTTTTAGATAAATAACCACCCATCAGTGCTGATGGCTTCTGTGGGCCCCCAAGCCTGCTGCTATCTCCTTGCCTCGCCTCTGCTTTGCCCCATGGCAGTGGGGGCTGAATCGTGCAGGACTGTGGTTGTTCTCGGTGCTGGGGGAGAGGAGCAGTTCCCCCTGTCCTGGTGCTGGGTGCTGGGGGAGAGGAGCAGTTCCCCTTGTCCTGGTGCTGGGAGAGAGGAGCAATTCCCCCTGTCCGGGTGCTGGGGAAGAGGAGCAGTTCCCCCTGTCCGGGTGCTGGGGGAGAGGAGCAGTTCCCTGTCTCCTGCTGCTGTTGGCTGCCAGCAGCAGATTCCATTATTGCGATCGATGCTGCCGCCATGCAGGAGGAGGGGAGAGGGAGGGGTGGGAGCTTCCTATTCACAGATTGATCAACCTGCCATTGCATGAACAAATTCATTGCAAGGAAGGCTGGGATGCTGGGTTTTTTTTTTTCGCAGGAAGGGGCTTGTAAACAGGGGAATGCAGGCTCGTCAGTAATGGGGAGGGGATTTAAATTGCCTCTGAGCTTGCTGTTTTTTCTTCTAGCATAAAGCACAATACCTGAGCCTTCAAACAAAGCCAACACTGTGAGGAATGGTAGGGCTATATTGCACTTAGCTGATGAGCTATTATGCTGACTTATTTGAGCTTCTTCAGCACTGATGTATTTCTACTTTTTACTTAAGTTGATTCTGTCACAACCTGCTGCCTCTTCTGGATTTTGAGACCTCAGTTTCCCCTGCTTCCCTTTTTTGCCTTCTTTCTGTTCCTGCTTGGAGTGAAACCTGACACAGAGGGACAAATACAAATCCGAGTTACTGCTCCCACCCATGCCTGCAGTGCCAGATGTAGGGTTGAGAGACCAGGGCAGGATCATGCTCTCATGTTTGTCGGTGTAGACAATAACTGGAGTACTGGAATCCCAAGACCATCAGCTCCTCCCCATCCTTCCTACCCTGCTTCGTTCACTTACTGTATTCTGTATGGAAAAGTTTTCTGGCTGGAGAATAAGTCTTCTTTCTCCTGGGCATGTGGCCGAGTGGCTGGATAGCAGCACGGAAGATGAGAAAAGCCTTCTCTCGTTCCTTGGTACGGTAGGGTACAAACTGTGTTTTTGGGGTTTTAACACTTTAGTGGGAAGCCTTTACAACTTTGGTGCTTAATTTCTTCTGTCTTTCTGTTACCTGACCTTATTTCTTTTGAAAAGCTTTTAAGTGCTGTGTAGTTTTAATTGAACTTGGTTACAGCCTGTTTGAATAGTTACAAACCCACTGAGCAAAGGTTGCCTCGTAAATGGTCGTGTGCCCTGCAGCGAATGAACTGAACTGGACTAAACAATGTTACTTACTGCTCTGGTTTTCTTCTCTGTGCCATTTGACAAGCTGATCACTGGGTTCAGTCCCCTTCCTCTCATTTCTGTCAGCCTGACTGACTTCTGAACTGTGTGATGGTAGCAAGCTAAATCAGGGGAGACTGCTCCAAGTCTTTCTTCTTAAGAGAAATGTGCAGATGCATTTAGAATAAAAATTCCCAAATGGTGTCTTAACTCTGAGACCACATTTAGGGTTTGCTGACACCTCTCGGATGTCTGCAGTACATTGGGTCTTTTCCTGTGTCCATAACAATAGTTCTTACTGCCTAGGGACAAAATCTTGCCACAGTGAGCAAGAAGTGCTGAGACTGAGAGCAGCTTTCTAGGCCATGGAGAGGAACAGGCAGGAGCTGTTGAGCTTTGGTGCGTTCAAGAGCCAGTGAGGCAATCCCAAAAGATTGCTTTTTAGAGAATATCTCTATTCACAGCCCTTTTACAGACAGTAAAATGATCGGTTTGGAAAGCTGTGGCTCAAGGCTGTTGTTTAATTTCGAGGACAATAAATATTGATATCATACTAATGTGTGTTTAAGTCATAAGCCTCTAAACAAATTAGGCTGCAGGAACAAGTTACCATGCGTCAGCTGATCGGCGTTAATTGTCTGTGTGCAATCTCTGCAGCAAACACAAGGTAATTTGAATTAGCAGGGGCAGTCCAAGATCATTAGGAACTAATGAGGACACCAGCATCTCCAGGTCATGGGCAGCAGCTCCTTGTCTCTGCTTTTGTGTTGACACCGTTGTCCAGGCAATTTGTTTGGCTGTGTGTGGAGTCTACCATTAAGGAAGGTTTTAGAGGCTGCTGCATGAGGAGGTCAAAAAGGAGCAACTATCCCAAATTTTGTACAGCCACTCACATCAGGCAGAGGATATGTTGAGCAGTTTGGGGACGTGCATCTGCTTCATTTCTGACTTGGTTTGCAGAGCTGGAGGATTTGTTCTTCTGCTTCAAAGCGAATGCATCAGTCTGAGAACAGCTGATGTTGTACTCACTCACTGCCATGTACAGTTTCCTCCAAACTTTCAGGGAAAATAAATTGTGGGAGTTTATACTTGAAACCCCAAAATTATTCTCTCCTATGATATCTGTGCCCTTTTTCCAGCCTCCTCTAGTATTCATCTGCTTCACATGTTAAGTCTTGTCTTTCAGACTGTAAAGTTGTTTAGGAATCAATGACTTAAGAATCTTTTAAGTGACTTAATGTGCCATTCAGGTTGCTTTCTATGCATCTTCTACACTAGGCACTAATTCAATTACACCTTTTTTATATGCCAGCACAATGCAAGTGTCTAACACCAACAGAATTGCCTGTCTGTAAATTAAAAATCTTTTATAGTTACCTGGATCATTTTCCAAGACTTATCTGATCAACTCAATCCCTAGTAAAGCACAGTATCTTCTTTTCAAACCCCTGCTAATGGACTGGGAGAGGTTTTGATCATAGTTTGTATCTAGCAGTTGTTTGATGCTGGAGTTCTACAGCCAGTGAGCTTTGCAGGGTTCCCTTTGTATTTCCCTTTCCAGGCTTGGCAGCTTTTGTGCACTTCAGTGTCCTGAAACTTGGTTGCATTCACTCTGATGTTTCTTCTTGTGATTTTTTCCCCCGTCTGGTTGCCTTGATAAATGTGGAAAAGCTATCTCTGCAAATTTCCATTTTTTTCCTTTAAGTTATACCTTGCAGGATTTGCATAATGTGTTTTAGTCAGAATACAAACTTGGACTTCAGGACTTAAAACAGATTTGGGGGGTTTGAGTTTGCTTTTACTTTAGGCTTCTTGTACAGGCATTTAATGAAATTGTTATGACAATCTGTGAATTGGGCCCAAGTCTGAATTCTCCCCAAGTGAGCAAAATGAGAGAGAATGCTTATTGCAAGATAAAACATTAACATTTTAATTTATTTTGATATGAGGCTTCCTATTTCTCTAGGTAATACCCATCTGAAAAATGCTATTGAGACACTTCTTCCTCTTCTTGTTCTTTCTCCTATATATGCAGATAATTCCTACCTGCTGTGGCTGTCCCACAAAGCTGGGAAGTTTGTTTAGTGTCTGCTTCTCCCACCTGGAGAAAAAGCTCTTCACAGTGAAAGTACAAATTTCCACTACAGCAAGCCTTTCAAGTGGCCACAGCACCCAGCAACAGGAAATTTAGGTCAACCCCCAGAGCCTTGTGGTGGCCAGAGGTCACTGAGGCTACACCACTGTGGCAGAGAGGGTTCCCTGCAAAGGAGAGCAACCCTCACCACTACTCCATGTAGTAAGTGGCACCTGGCTTACACAAAGCTTCCTCCTGGCCTACAGAACAAGCTCTGGTGTTGCTGTGGGTAGAGGGTGGCTCCACAGGATGGGAGAAGAGACCTACCTGCGCTGTATCCTTGAGCAGTTCCCTCCTCAGAGGCATCTGCCACTGCAGGGTAATTGGCTCAGCTAATTTGGAACTGACTGTCGCTCTGTAGAGTGTAAATACTTATTTACATAAGTGTTACTGCTATCACCAAGCTCTCAGGTGATAAAAGTGACCCATTGGGATGTTTACAACTCATTTGTTTATGGTGTAGTGGCAAGCCTCCCTGCCTGGATGATCTTTAAGGCCCATTCAATCCCAAACCATTGTAAGATTCTGCAGTTTTTTGTTGCTGGTTGAAACAGGGAGGATCTGCCAGGTGGGCTTTCTTCTCTTTTTCCCTTTTTTTCTTTTCTTCCCAGAAGCAGAAGGGCTGAAAAGATTGTTTTGATGGATAAACAATGTGATCTATCTGTAGCCTTGGTCCCTGAGAATGAGCAATGCAGAAAGCAGTTGTAATTTAATACTAAGCTGATGAGAGGTGCATTGATTTTTGCAGCAGGTCAAGATTATGCAAGAGTAGCCTCAAGCATTAGTAGTGGAACAGGGGAGGGAACTGTCTAATTTTTTGCCTGGTGGTGACAGTATAGGTTTCTTTCTCAAGACTCAGCAAAAATACCGTTCTACAGGCGTCATAGCAAGTTGCTTCAGCTTTTGATTTCCAGTTAACATATCCCGACAATTCTGCTGTATCTGGGTCTTCCTTTTCCTAGGGACTAAGCGTGTCTGTTTGCTTGTTTTTTAGAAGGAGAAGAGAGGGAAAGGTAGTTTATATTTTTAGTTCACTGCAGGCACCTAGTGAATATTTCATTTTCCCTTCCCTCTTTGGTACACTTCTGTGATGGTGTGAGAAAAGAAGGAGCTCATTTTACCGATGAAGTGTCAACATTTTCTTTGCAGAAAAGTTGGATCGCTGCTGGGTGGATGTTGGGGAGGAGAGGGAAGGCAAGGGGAGCCAGCCACATTCCTTGTGGTAGCTTTTCAACTCCATTCAGTTTAAAGTTAAGCTCTTTCCCCAACTGCCCCTCCTGCAGAACGTGTTGTGGAAAATACTGGGGAATTTGGGCTCGTGTTTCCATTTATGACTCAGCAAAGTTAACAGACTGTTTTAAATTACCGGGGCAGCTTTGATGTGATTTCCTGCGCATGAGAAGCGGAGGAAGCCAAACCTATTACGTTACTCGTTACTAGTCAGTGTAACATAAAAGGTGCCTGTTCCAGTGGAATATATCAATCCCGTTTGCCTTTGTTACATGGACATGGGAATGGCAGAGACAAGTCTTAATATCCTGCCTAACACAGCTCTGGGCAGAGCAGCACTTACAGGTGCTGCAGAAAATAAAGTTTCCCTTCATCTAGGCCAGGGAGGCAGCTGGTGATGTTAAAGTGCACCGTCAGGTAAAACTGGCAGCACTGCAAAGGCTCCTGAGCTGGTGGGACTGACGGACTCAAAAAACTTGGGCTGGCACTGGCCCTGCTCCAAGTGCTTTGTTCTCTAAAGGTGCCCTGATGGGGACTTACCGTCCAGCTCTGGAACAGGTGATGCTGTAGGAGAGCGTGGCCGGTGCTGCTCCGGAGGAGGAGTGCTCTCCGCACAGGGCATCCCTCCGTCGTGGTTCCCTTGGCTCTGGCGGGCCGGGATGCGCTCGGCGGGGCGGGCAGGGCTGGGGCATCGCCCTCGCAGCTGGCTGTGCCCTGCCCATTCCCCAGTGGAACACAGAGCACCGTGTGTTGGACTGCCCAGTTCACGAGGCTGCTCTCCCTCTCAGCGCTCCTTTCCCAAGCAGACCGAGGGGCTCAATGTCAGCAGTTTGCTTTTTTGAAAAGATAAATATCTACCGAGTGAGACACTAATACTGCAGGGTCCGGATTCCTTCGCCTCTCGTCCTCTATGCTCCATTTTGTCAGTCTCCAAGCATCCATGGGAGAGACGTATTATAACTGTGCTGAAATCAAAATCCGGTATGCAAAGACATCACAAGTAATGTTATCCCTGAAGAAGGCTTCTCTCCTTTTTTTTCCTTCGGCTGTTTGGAGGAAAACGCCGCTCTCGTGGCTCCAGCTGGCTGTCTCTCCCCATAAACCTCGTTTTTTGCTGCTGTGAATCAGGATGCACAGGGAAATTTTCGGTAGCGGAGGGAAGCCGGCAGTTGGGCGTCTGTTAATAGCCTGAAAGTAACTAATGAGGATGTGCAGCCGGAGCGATTGATTGAAGAGCTGCAGTCCTTGCTGCCGCTTCGCTCGCTCCCCGCCAGCCCCGGCAAGGGAGGCGGACGGAGACAGCCGGCGTTCCCTCCAGTGGAACTCACGGATCCCCAGGGCCGGGCGGCCAGGAATGGAAGTTTAAGCTGCATCTGGGTCGTGAAAGGAGAACAGCAGGAGTCAAAATGTCACTGCCCGGAGTCACGGCGTGCTCCTTTTCTTTAAGGTTCAGAAGATAACAATGGACTTTCTGCTAGGAAGTGATTTTTTCCCTCCCCGTTTCGGGGGGTGTTTTGTGAAGCTGGATTCCTTAAAGTCTGGCAATTGAGCTGGAGATGGGCAGCACTTGTGATAAAGGTATCTGTATGCATACATATGCATATCTAGCTCTATATAAAAATGCATATCTGTGTGGTTGTGGAGAGATTTTTAATGCTGTGTGTACTTTATTATGCTATTATTCCAGTATTTGCACTAGTCAAAGACAGCAGTGCAGCTTTTATGAATATTCGTGCTCATCAGATCAGTGTGCCTGGATTTAAGATGCCAAAGTCGTATCTTAGTAAGGTCATACTGCCAGAACGAGGAGAAGTTGACCTATTTTTTTTTTTTTTATCTGCAGAGATATATATGTCATGTTACCTAGGCACTTACGAGTCTTCTGCTGGTTGCATGCTTTGAGCAAGTAGTGGGATCATACATGACCGAACTTTGACCTTTGCCAAATTACATTCAGCTGGGACTAAAACTGAGCTTCCCTGGGTCTTGATTGTAGTTATCTGTTAATTACTGCACTGCTTATGTAAAAAAATTAAATCTAGAAGAAGTAGATTTAAGTTCTCTGAATACTATCTCTCAAACAGTAACAGAATATTAAATATGTCCAGGTTTTGATCTTTACCAGCACTTTTTATTTTAATCTCCCACAGTCAAGTCAGATTCACAGCCTTGAATCTGCCAGTGAAAATTCCATTGTAGGTTAGTAAGTGAATAAGATACAGATAAATAGGTGGGTTAATTCAGCAGTTTAGTAATGCACTCAAAACTTCCCTGAGGCTTCTGTCCTACAGAGCACAAAGCCTGACTATTCCCCACCCCCAGCACCCATTCACCACCTTCTTCTTCTCTTCCTCAGAGGTCCCAGCAGAGAGATCTCCTCGCAGACGGAGCATCTCGGGGACCAGCACCTCTGAGAAAACCAACTCCATGGATGTTCCGAACACTTCTCCTTTCAGAGTACCAGTAAGTGTGCCTTCCCTGCAAAGGGGCATTTGTCTCATTGGATGGGAGGAGGAGATTAAAGTATCACGCTGCACAACCAGGTTGGGGGAGCCTGGGGGCAAAGGAGTATTTGGTTAATATTTCCAGTTGACCAAGAGGTTTTGCTATAAAGTGTCATATATTGTCAATAAGATTCCTGGTGGATCCCTAAGTTGCTCCTTTTCATTGCCTTGATCTAAAGTTGCAGATAGAGGAACATCAGTGTTAATGTGGGCAGCGACCTATATAAATACTTTTGAAGTCGCCTCCAGGGATTGCATTCCATATTCAATCTTGACAAGGAAACAAGTCCCTTTAGGTTGGTGATAGCATGTTATTTTTCCCTCTTGCCAATGAACTGCGTGGAAAATGGAAATGGTTTTATAGTTTATTCAGAAGTGGATGAAATTTCTACAGGTGTGTGAATTCCTCTTTAGCTCTGTCGGTTTTGTCCTGAGTTTGGTTGGCTGTGGGTCTGCAGCAAAGTTGTTCAGCTGCAGCCTGGATTTTGCTTGGGTCAGTCTTTGGTCAGTGTGTCCAGGAGCACAAAGGCATTTCTATTATTAGACTGAGGACAAATGCTTCAAGTTTAAAATGAGGTGCCCAGTAATTTTCAACAATATTTGTTCATGTTTAAAATATCTAACTTGAATATTGCGAACATTTTCATGCACTCCTTTACTTATGGCAAGTAATCTGCCTACTTCAAAATAAATCTTGCATCGTGTCATTTAAAAAATAAAATTCAAAAACAGCCAAAAGATTTAATGGGAGTTAATTTAATATTCAATGATTAAGGTTGGTCAGAGTGTATAGGATACATGGTGTTAAAGCAACCTGTGAATTCATGGTATATTGGAATGCAGAAAGGGACCAAGGGAGCAGTGAATACCCTGGGTATCCTTACTTGGGCCCTTTTCAGAGTCACAGAATAATACAAATTGGAAGGGACTAGACAATCTCCAGAGGTGCTTTCCCACTAGAGCTATTCTGTGTTCTGTGAATGATCCTCTGTCACTTCAGAGATCTGTTTTCTGGATGGTACTTGAGAAAAAAGGGCCTTGGTCTAGTTATATGGGAAGTTGATACAAGAATATTCTGTTATGTCAAGTTCTTAGATTTTGATGCTGAGTCCATGATCCACAGAGTTCCAGGAAGGTGTCTGAACTCTTGAGAACCTTCAAAAGTCTTATCCATGTCTTCATTTATAAGAAATTCTGTTTTCTTTGCCTTCATCTATAAGTAATAGCCCAAGCCTTTAGATGTACACATGCATTGTAGTAGCCTTTGTCTAACAACTGCAAGCTGTGTATCAGAAGTGTTTGATGACTATCTGTATTGTTTATTTTATATGCTGCCTTTTTTCCTAATTTTTGTACCATTCCTTTTAATGATGATCTTATCTCTTAACTAATGTTTTAATGGTTCTCTAATTCTTCACTAATAGTTCTCTGATACTTCTTAGCTCCTGTTCCCTTTCAAAACAAGAACCCTGCAGCATGTTTCTCATTTCCCCTGGTGTTGTGTTGGGCTTTTAGGGCTCTGGCAAATAGGCTCAGGAAGCAGTACCTGGCTGCTTTTCTTGGGCATAAACCAGCAGAGAGCTAGAGGCTATTTGTGCCACGTGGAGCTGGATTCTGCTGCTTTGTCTGCCTGACCACCTGTACACCCAGGAGCATAATGCACCCTCCTGTCCTCCTCATGGGGACAAGGCTGCTGGCTTTGGAGGTTTTGTTCTGAGTAACCCATTTATAGCCTGTTAGTCCTAAGTGGTGGCTGAGATCACCCCGTTTTAAAACATGGCAGCTTGTGAGCTGTTTAAAAGAGCAAGCTGCAATTAGAAGTCAGCTTGCTTAACAATACAGATGGGCTCAAGCCAAAACTGCTGAAAGCAAACACACTGTTAACTTGGTGGATTGGCACACATCTAATAGGTGGCTGAGAAGATGGGGAGGAGTCATGTTCCTGCCTTTGACTGATAATCAGAATTTCCCAGCTTTCAGAAGGAGGAAAGGTGACTTGGGTGTCTGGAGAAAGTCTCAGTCTTGGATCACTGATCTGAGAAGAGCTGCAAGTGAAGGATGCAAAAGGTGCCTGTAATGGCTTCAAGTTTGTGTCTGTGAGGTTGTCCCTGTTTGACAGGGATTTATTCTGCATAAAAGGAGATCAGTAGTAAGAGAACTTGCTTTTTTGTTTTTCCAGACTTTGTCACCTACAGTGCAGGTTGGAGGGCTACAGGCAGCTGCAGGATAGTGCTGTCTCAGTTATTCTTCCCCTGGCCCTGACTCTGTGCCATACCTCATCTCCTTGCTGCTTGAATTTCTAACAGAAAGCAGCTTAAGGCAGGGGACAGCTTAACCTTCTTCCATACTGATAGAAAATTATGCTGAGACTTTCATAATAAGTTGCTTTTACAGCTTTTTAAGTTTGTCTCTCAGAACAGCTATTTAAAAGCTGTCTTCTCAATAGGACAGTAGCTTCCAGCATGTTCTGTGCAGGTTTTTTCCTTTCAAGCACAGGCGGTGGTACTCACTCAGAACAAGGCATCTGTTTTTTTAATACCGCTAATTGGCATTGCTTTAGCATCTGGAATTTTGATTCATAACAGCATAATTGCCTTTAAGCAAACATTTCCTTGACAATGCATTTTTTTAAAGTAGTCTCTTCAGTGGCAGTGGTCAATGAGGGTTTGTTTTTTTTTAAGGGCTGATGTGTAAAGTTTGGGAAATTTGCCTTTTTACCTCCTGCATGGTCACTGGAGGAAAAGATGTATATTTAAATTTACTATTGTGTGAAAAGCAGAATTTCAGTAGTTATACTCTTTCCTAGGATCAACCACCACATGGACCAGCATGTCCCACGTGTTTGTGAGGGTGGTGAGGCCCTGGCACAGGGTGCCCAGAAAAGCTGTGGGTGCCCCATCCCTGGCAGTGTCCAAGGCCAGGCTGGATGGGGCTCAGAGCAAGCTGGAATAGTGGAAGGTGTCCCTGCCCATGGCAGGGGGTGGCATGAGATCATCTTTAAGGTCCCTCCCAAGCCAAACCATTCTGTGATTCCATGATTTGTTCTGGTTATCTCTCACCAAGGGGAGTAAAGGGGATTCTGCAAATGTTGACACTCCACAACACAGAGAGAAGAGCTCTTGGTTATTGTCCTTTCTTTTTCCTCCTCATTGCCCCAAATTTTCTTGTCTGCCCTTGAAACATTAGTCTCCATCTAAATTCAGCAGGGTACATTGATGTTTGACGATTTCCAGGTGTGTCAGGCAGAAATACTGAGAAGGGCAGAAAAGGTAGGTAAATGGAGATTTTCAAAGTGTCTTCTCACATACAGACAGCTGTGTGCTGTTTATAGATACATCTATAGGAAAAGTCATCTTTTTACTAATGGATATTATTTGACTGAACCAACTAGGGAGGCAGAGGGAACTGGCTCCAAGTAGGCACAGTGACGGCATGGGTGGGCGAGAAACCAGCTCTTCCCTTCCCACACACACCATGTCCTGGCAGCGCCTCGCTCTGCCCGCATCCTGCTCCCCACTGTGGCACTGTGGAGCCCCGGCAGCACTGCTGCAGCCTGACACATTCCCTCAGTGCTCTGCCCTTGGCATTGGGTCAATGTGGGGCTACCCACATCCTCACACCTCCTGCGGCGGCAGGATGGAGAGCAATCTCTGAACTGACCCTTCAGATTCTCACTGGGCTCTCCAGTTTTGGCTCAGAGTTGTTATTACAAATAATATGATTCATCCGTGTCTGCTGGCTAACAGGGAAAGAAAGGTGAGAAAGAGGCAAAGGAACAAGTGCAAATGAGACAGGAAAGCCAGAGCACCATCTTTGAAGTAAATGAAATGATTTTTGTAGGACCCCTGATGTAGGATACTTACAGATTGCCTTCCTTGGTTTGTTTCTGGCCGAGGGTATAATTGGATCTATAGAAGTGCTGCCTGCCTCTTTGCTCTTTAAGAGTACTGCTAAATGGAACAGAAGGCAATGCAGCCAGCCCAAGTGAAGGTCAAAGCTTGATGAGATCTCGTGGCTGCCCAGCCTCATCTTTTATGCAGTCAGCAAGATTGTTGTTTCTCCAGAGCACTGCTCCGCTCCCGCCGTGCTGCCAGGGTAGGACAAGTCTGAGCTGTGCTGCCCGTGTGACCCCGTGGCACACAAATGCAGATTTTTACTTCTGCACCAGCACCAATGCAGAGATGGAATTGTTGATTTGCATGTGTGAGGCACCACAGCATCCCCCATGCAAAACGCTGTTCTTAAATCTGTCCCCTCAATAGAAATTTACTTTGGTCCTTCCACTTGGTACTCTTTACTTCCTGTGACATGTTTGTTTGAATCTGCTCTAGTTTTTATCACTTGCTTGTGCTGTGATGACTTAGATATGCTGGCTATTCCCTGAATTCTGTGTCAGGAAGCATAAACGGGTGACTGACTATCTCCAGGATGCTCACCACGCTTTCATCCGTGTCTTTATTCTAGGACAGTGCTGTTCATAGGCTCTATAACCTTCACAGTGTCTTGCTGTCACAGCACATTTGTTCATTACATCCAACTTCAGTGTTGCGTCAGATGATGGCGATATCCAGGCTCTGACGCTGTCTGGTGGACCTCAACAGCAGGAATGTTATTCTCATGTTTGGTGTAAACCTGGCTTTATCCAATTCCTGTTATTCCTTAGTTAATGTGGGGGAGCTGTGAGCGTACACAGCTTTGAACACTGCTCACATTCCAGTTGTCCTTGGCTTAGTAGTGTTTAAATATGCGCCGACTCATTTTATTCTGCACCTCCAAATCATGACTTAGTCAAGTTATGCAAAGTTTAATTAATGCATCCTTTGCAAATGAGTCCTTCTGGCCCTTTTATGACTTTTCTTGCTGTCGTGTTTTTAATTCCCTTCGATTGATTCTCCACGTTCTGGTACTGAAGTTCACAGGAATGTGTGTTACCAGTTTCTAATTGCTCCTAACCCTTTGTGTTATTTCTCTGTCCTCTCTGGCCCTCGCTTCACCTCCTAATTTAATATAGCTCAGTGTAATTAATGTGCTGTTTAACTTTTCTTCCGGATGATTAACAAGGATGTTAAGCAGAAGCAGTCAGGCCACTATCCCCACCACATCCCATTGGACCCTTTCTGCTACCTTGATACCTTATCACTCGTTGTAATTACTCTTTTTAGATATTCCTGCAGCCATTCCTCTGGTTTATGTTACAAGTTTTAACAAAGCTCATTTTTAATCATTTTTTGTAATTAGCATGTATGCTGCGTTATCGAAAGGTGTTCTGAAGTGTTGGGCTGCTTAGTGGCTGCATGCCTGGGTCAGGAAATCATTGCCTGCCCTTCCTGACAGGCTCAGGTGACCTCTTTCTTATCATGTAAATTTTTTATCACTGTTGTTTCATTGTTTTCCAGACAGAATTTTTACCTTTATTCCTAAACTCCTGGATAGGGGCTTTTAAGGATGCTCCTTCCATCTGCTGTTCTTGCTGTGGGCAGCTCCCACAAGGGCAGCGAGGTGCTTCTCCCAGTTGTGTCCAGGCTAAACACCTTGCTGAACTGGGATCTGAAAAGCTGATGTGGCCCTCTTGGATATCAGGTAGCTCTTGGTTCTTCATGAATTTTTCAGCATAATTCCCAGTGACTTGGAAATTCGATTCCTGCAGGACTTTTGGCTGCACATCATGCAGAGTGCACGCAATCTCAGGATGCATTTTATTAACAGGTGTATTATCAATGTACCCTTGTTACGGTATCCTCTGCTTTTCCTTGGGTTTCTTATTACTGTTCCTAAACTCGTTCCTCCTCTTCTGCATCCCTCCTGTGGCTGTAGACCATCTTTCATTGGAAAGTTGAAATTGTTATCTGGCCAAATCTGCAGTGCTGTCCCATCAGGGGAAAAATATCTTTCCTGATCCTTGCTGTTGATCAGCTTGTGTCCTGAAGCATGATTATTGCTCACTCTTGTTATTTTTAAACCTGACTAATGCAGCTACATATGTTATTCTTCCTTATATAAACACATAATCCTTTTTTAATCTTGCTGAAAAAAAATTGTCTGTATAATATCTTGTGGTGGTGAATTGGATGGGCTCATTTATAGATAGCATTAGGAAAGGTCTCCTGACAATCAGTGAAACGTGCTGCCTCTCATGTTAAATTGCCCTTTGGTTTCTTATATAACAGGGTGCATGAGGAGCTTAGGTAATTTCCATTCTATTTGTTTTATACATCTATAATCCCATCTTGCCTTTGTTCCTAAAATAAATAGTTGGTCTTTAAAACATATCATTTTTTAAATCCCCCTCTTGTCTGCCTTTAATCAGTTTATACTTCTGGAGTTCTGGTTTGTTCTAGCTTTCTTGCTGAGATGAGAAGATCACAAGAGTGATGCATTAGTGTGAAAGCTACAGCAGATTTACATAACACCACTCTGCTTTTATTGGGCTTTATCCTCTGTTTGTACATTCAAACATGCTTTTTATTGTTTTGTGCCTGTGCACAAACCACCTCTCCAGTGATGTCGTGCCAGGTTTTTTGACAAGTAGATGGTGGAATGTGGCTGCTGTAAGGCCTTGGCTTGTTCTGTATATTACGTCCAAGGTGTATCTAGGGTTGTTTTCATCTGCTTTTGTACTGTGTGAGTGGTTGAGAGTCTTTTCAAAGGGAGTAACTGCTAATATTTTAATGCTGAGTGTTACTGGGCTCATAAGCAAACTTCACCTCCTTGATAGTTGAATTGGCTTTCTGCTGTTGTTCTGCAAGGAGTAGTAAACTTCACCATTTTGCTGCTCATTCCTGGAATATCCTTCTAGTTTGATCTTTCCATTTTACCACCTGGCAATCTTCCCCTGCTTCTTTGCCTCCCATAGCTTTACAATATTTCTGGCACAGGACAGTGTTTTCACTTGGCTATGACATTTTTTTTTTTCCTTGATAGCTGCTTGTGAACAGCTTAAGGAATAAAATGCTTCATGTCCTCACCACACACTGCTGTCATCCACAGTCACTTGAGGGTTATCTTTGTACCCATCCAGTCCTTCCCCTCAGAGAAGATGAGTCTCATGGCTCTGTAAATGAAGTTACCCACCTGGTGTTATTAATAATGCATTGGTGCTCCTCATCAAGAATTACAGATGTTCAGGATGCATTGAAAGGCTCAAATGCAGTGTGTTTGTCCCCAGAAAGAGCTAAATGTAGGTAGCAGCACTGTGTGTAAGGTGGACCTTTTTTGTTGCCCATTTTACCCTACTTTTAGTGCTTGGAAACTTCCACTAATACCACTGCGTTTTATTGATGGCTGACTGGTGTTATGCTTATTCACAGGTTCATTCGTTGATGGCTGAATTAACCTTTCCCCTTCAAAACAGCCAGGACAATCATTATTTGTTATGCATGGGCTGCTGTCCCTGGAGGGAAGAGCCATCATGTCCATAGGGAGCAGCAGTTCAGGAGTTGAGTAGCTTGTACTTGGGCTGTCTTTGTATTTGTTAGACAGTTCCTGTGCTGCTCTGCTCAGGTTAAGGACAAACAGCCAGCTGGCATCTTTGGCACAAAGTGAGCTTTTCCTAAAGCCAAAACTGCCCTCAACAACCACCACCCCTGGGTTGGGAATACGTGGGGGTGAGGGTTTCTGTGCTTTCCCTGTGCAGCTATGAGGGGAAGTTTCCAGCAGCCTGCTGAATTATCCCTTCTCCTGTGGAGATTGCTTCTTGGCAGAGCGGGAGAGGCGAGTAGCTTAACTTCCAAATGAGATGAATAGAATTCTCAGTGGGATTGAATTATTTTTAGATGTTGTTATCATTGGGTTTTCTTAGGCCAGCGTTTGATGCTTTTGGATGAGATGACAAACCTGCCCTGACCTGTTCCTGATTGTGTGTGTGGTTGTGCACCATCGCTCTCTTCCCCACCTCACTTTTCCATCCCTGTTCCCCTAAACTTGTCGTTCTGAGGGCAACTTGTTAAGTGTGAACCTCAAATCTGTCTCTTCTCAAATTTCATCCTAGCTAGTCTATCCTACCACATATTTTGTGCTTTTTTTGATTAAAAACATAGTCCCATCAATTCAGGCAGTTTGGGTAATAATTTACATCTTTTTATCTGAGGGTGTTTGTTTAAGCAGTAAAATTCCCACTGTTTTTAAAGAAGCTCCATGATGATTCTTAAAGCTCAGACACTCCATTAAATTTAGGGATAAGAACCAAACAAGAGCCTGTTTTGTGTTGAAATAAGTATTTAGGAGAAATACCTAGACAGTAAGAAAAGCAGTAAAAGTGTTTTTGTGTTTTTAATGGTGCAAGCTGCTTTATAAACATTGGCGGGGCTTTCTTGTCTATAGGAGTAAAAGGAAATGAAACTTTCAGTTAGGTGGTATTGTTGCAGATAGAAGTTTATTTTTCATCACTGCATCTTTTTTATATCTGCATTCAGTATTTAAAAGCATTTCCTTTGGCAAATGGAAGTCGAAGAACTCTGCGCAGTTCTGGCACGTGTGAATTTTTCGTGCTGCTCCCAGGTTGTCCATCTGTAAGCACTGGCCCTGCATGAACTGCCAGCACAGAAAAAATATTGCAAATATTTTCAACTCTTTTGAGGATGACCAATAAGCACACCCTTTGTTTGAATAAATTTTTCTCTTTAAATATGTTCTTACCCTGTTTGTTTTGGTTTTTGTTTTGTATAGTCAACTCTGGATAGCCTTATTCAACCCCAGATAGAACATTTGTTTAGTTGGGGTATAGATTATGTTCAATTAAACCAAGAGCATGTTACATGTTAAAGCAGTACCAATTTAAAACTGTACATGGACACAAAAATGAATATTCACGGTTCTTCTCTGAATGGGATTTGGAATAATTCAATATAAATACTTCTGGACCCCTGCTGAATTGAGTCAGCTTTGTCTTACTTGCCCTTAAGGGGAAAAAGCCATGTTATTTCATGTTTGCAATTTGAGTAGACTGAGAGGTACTGGACTGAAGCCAGGGTCCACCAGATCTTAATCCCTGTGGCTGGGTTTGTTACCTTTTATGCTGAGAGGCCAGAATATACAAAAGTGCCTTTGAAAGTGCTGTCCATCCTCTACTTGAATTCCAGCAACGGCCCCAAGAGAAGCCCAGGAGCATCTATTGATTACAGGGTTTTTTCAAAGGCCCTTTTTCAATACCAGGACCAGGAACATTGCAGCATCGTGGGCAAAGTGTGAGTGGCACACAGAGCTGAAAGCAATTCTTCCCTTTTGACACTACCTTTTCCCCCAGCACATTGTATACATTTGTGGGGTTTGGCGGTTTTTGTGGGGTTTTTGGTTCGTTTGGGGTTTTTTGGCGGGGTTTTTTTGTTTGGTTGGGTTTTTTTTAGTTTTTTGGGTGTGGGTTTTTGGGGGTTTTTTTTTGGTTTGGTTTGGGCTTGGGTTTTTTGGGGGTTTGGTTTGGGGGGTCGGGGGTTGGTGTGTTTTTATTCTGGTTTGTTTTGGTTTTTGTTTTTTTGGGGAGGGGTGTTTTTTCCAGTATTTTGGTATCAGGCCTTTTCCACTTTATCAAGAAAATGTAGCAGCTTTCACTCCTGAGGAACTTCTGGCTGACAAGCCTCAGAAACTGAAGGGCAGTCTTAAATGTAGCACTGCCTTCAGATGCAGAAAGCAGATTGCTTTTCCTTTGTTCCTTCTGTCTCCATAGGTTTCCAGTTCTTGGCTAGACCAAGTCACAATTAGGCTGACCTAGTGTTGGCAGCACCCCCCATGGAGCAGGAGATGATCCCAGAGGCTCCCTCCAACTACCATGGCTTTGAGCTGTGATTGTTGGGTGAACAGTTGTAGTTGGAAGACAGACTCTTTGAAGATTTATTTTATTCGTAGATCCTAAGCAGATTTTTGAATTGAGCTTTGCTTCTTACCAATACTGTAACTGGTATCTGAAGCCACTGGTGTGTGAAATGCTTTGAAATTTTCTATTCTGGCTAGGAAGATTACTGAAATTATGAATTATTTTAAGATTTAACGGGCTAGATCTAAATTAAAAAGGAAGACCTGGCTGGAACTGTGGGCTCAATAGAAGCTCATAATATAAGACCTGTGTACTTTTAAGCTCACTGAGAATTAAAAACATGGCATGTAGAGGGGACACAGAAACAAATAGTGATATTGAAGATTGCTCCTTATTAAATGATAATTGTGGGGTTTGGGTCACTTGTATAATAGTTGGAATCCATTGAACTGCCCCAGTAATGTGAGTGGTGTTAATTATTGCAATTGCAGGCTCTCACCTCCTGGAGCTGTCACTGACAATCCAGCCCTGCCTTTCCTCCTGCTCAGAGGAATCCCAGGCCAGCCCGTCCTGTGACTGGGATCAAACCTCTGTGTTTGGACTCAGTGACAGTGCTCTGAGTGGTTCCTTAGTGGCATCAGTTTCCCCGTTTCACTTCTGCAACTTCTCCTTTTAGGGCTTCTTCAGTAAGCGCCTGAAAGGATCCATCAAGAGGACAAAGAGTCAGTCCAAACTGGACAGGAATATCAGCTTCCGCCTGCCCTCTCCCAACAGTTCCGAGGACAGGTAAGGTGCCCTGTGGCCACAGAGCTGACACACAGCACGGGACTGCACTCAGGCAGGGCAGGAGAGCCAGGAAGGGATTTATTGTCCCCTGGCACGAGGAGGGGTTGTGGGGCTGCCTCTGGCCCGTCAGAGGTTTGGTGTGCAGTGTACTGCTGATACAGGATGGGAACCTGCTGCACTTCACAGCTGTCAAAAAGCTCAGGTTAAGCAGTCCCTCCGCTACCTTTTCCTGCATCTGTCTCAAATAAGCTGCAGACTTCCAGTTGCATGATACAAAGCCATGGGATTGATCAGCTGGAGGGAAATTTGCCTTGCTGCATGCAGTGCTTGCCTGCAGGAAGGTGCTGTGGTGAGATGTGTTGGTGCGAGCAGGGTGATCCCGCTGGCGCTAGCACAGCCTGGAAATGGGCAGTGCAGATCAGGCAGTGCAGCTCAGGCACACTGAATTGCACTGCACATTGGGGACCCTTGCAGTGTTGCTGTTTTGGTTATTGCAGTGTTACCACAAGGAACGGATGATCTGTTTTTCAGGAAAGTGGAAAACTCAGGAATTTCTGACCATCTTAGTGCTCCATTTGGTGTATCCTTGTTTGTTTAGCTTTCGGCTGGAGATGCAGGTTGGGAATGGATTGGATATGAGGCAAGCAAAGGCTCTTACACAGTGTTTCCTAACGATTTGCAAAGCCTCTTGATAGTTTTTATTAAATATATTTTGTGTTACATTCCACAGTAGCCCAGCAGGAGAAGTAGATAGAGTGAAAACTAAGTTGGCCTGTACTCGAGGCCACGGCAGGCTTCTGTGACTTGACATTGTTCAGTGCATTTTCCCTTCTCCTTTAGCTGAGCTGAATTCATTAGTTGTATCTGTCATGCTGTGCTGCTTCAATCAATGGTGCTGCCTTCTTCATCTGAAAGGCAGACCATAAAATCACAGAGATAGCAGGGCTGTGGGTGTTGGAGGTCTGTTAACATCAGGAGTGACAGAAAAGCCTGCTGCTCACCAGATGTGACTAACGATCTAGATGGCCTTGCTCCTGTAGTCCAGCCAGGCTGCTTTGATGCAAGTTTTCCTATAAATCTCTATTTTCAGGGTGTTGCAACGTGGCTATAAAAGCAACTCAGTGAGCTTAAGCATCTTAAATAATGCCACCAGGTAATCAAGTACCTGTTATTTTTACCGTTGTTGGAAACCAGCTTTGCTTGAATTTTTGTAATGCGAAAATTTCTTTGCCATAAATAATCTGGTTGTCTTTCCTGAGCTTGGTATTGATGCTGGATACTTGCTTTTGTAGTGTCAGGGAAACACTGTTGTTTTGGGAAAGCTAATAAATGTAGCTGTAATGAATTCCTACATCTTTGGTTTAAGACATGATGTTACACACAGCAAAGCTGCCTTCTCTTAAAAAGCAGACCCCCTTCTACTCTCTGCCAGTGTGGGCACAAATTTTCAACTAGACTCAAATGAAATGTGAATTTTGTCTGATGGCCTGACAGCACAAAAGCATAAAATCCAGGTACTTGGTCACATGGTGGCATTATTGAACATAGAGCTGAGTCTAAATTCATGAGAAGGAATTGCCACTCTCTCTGTTCTCCCTACATTCTATATGAGCCTCTTGATCTGTAGCAGTAAGAACTTTCCTGTCCTGCCCTGGTGAGTCAGCCCTTTCCCATTTGAAGCAGGTGATTCTAGGTGATGTCATGGTGTTACACAGGTTTGCAGGGCCAGGTTGGCTGATAGCATCTCCCTTTTCTTGCTCTGACAAACACAAGAGCCCTGCCTTCAAAGAAAGTATTAAACAGCTTTTTAAATTAAAATCCTGCATGGATTGGAAGGAAATAGAGGCTGCTGTCATACTGCCTTTTCATGCTTTTGGGGTGTTTGGGACCTGTCAAGAAAGTGTAGATTTTATAGATCAATACCTCTAAAATTCTGGAGTAAGGAAGATTAGTTATCCTGGTGCACCTCAAGATTTGGGATACTGTAACATTGTATGTCGTGTTGGATGGTGACAGAGGATGGATGCTGTCTGTTCAGAGTTGATTTAAAACAGAAAGGAGTCAGGAATGCTGTAGGGAGTTGCAGATTTTTTTGTAATCAGATTTTCTGTTTCAGCAGAAATCAATTGGCCAATGTAACTTTCCTGGTTCTTAACTTTATTTCAGCCTGTCTGGGTTAGTGGATAGGGAGAGAAGAGAGTTCTGGTGCCCCTCTGGAAACATGGATCAGCATCCAGGTGTCCTGTAGAATCAATCCATAACCTCTGAGTCTCTAATTCACATCCCTCCTGTTGCTCAGGCTCAGGTTGTTTGCTGGTGGGTTTTTGTACTTGAATACAAGTGTGTTGTCTTTACAAGGCACTGATGTGGCAGGACTGTGCTTAGACTGTGCTCCTTTGTGAGCCATGGCAGGTGGGAATGAGGGTCTGCAGTGTGTGGCCAGTGCAGTGTCTCACCAGGTTGCCAACAGCTCTCGCCGTGAGGCAACCTGGCACCGTGTCACTGTAGCCTCTTCCACAGCTTTGCCAGCCTGTTTCCTCCTGCATCCTTCGAGCTTTTCAACTCACACAATCCTCTGTAGTGTTTTCTCAGCGTCCACAACATATAAAACATGTTAAAAAAAACAGGAGAAAAGACGTGAGGAAAATTTTGTTCGAAAGACCAAATGAATATTTCCAGCTTGTGGCCAGGAATTTGAGGGGATCTCCAAGAGGACCGGCAGTTTTGTTTACGGAGCAAAGATGATTGCGACTGGCTGCATATGGTCTCGGTGGCTGCAGCAAAGCTCTGCAGACAGCTGGGAGGGCTTTGCCCTGTTGGGATTTACTGCCACGTGGGAATCCTCCTGCTTTGCTAAAAGTCATTTTATGGCATTATGAGCCAGCGGCGGCGGGGCTGGGAATGGGCTCCGGCGGGGCACAGGGAAGCAGGTAGCCATGGCTCTGGGCTTCATGGTCAAACGCTATCACTCCTCCAGCCACAGCTTCTTCTACTTTCGGTGAGTTCCCTCTCCTCCCTCCTGGCCTCTTTGCAGTGAGAAAATAGCACGGGTCGTGTAAATAATAGAAGCAAAACCTGCCGTGTTTTTTCAGGTCCATTCTAATTTACTGCCGGTTTTCAAAAAAAAAAAGGGTGGGGGATTTTCACCCTGATTTAGCTGTCAGGATAGAAATCTGTGTTGCACAATGCGTTATTAAGGCTTGACTCACTCCCAGCTTGCATTCATTCAGCATATCCGTTGCTATCAGCACACTGGAGTGTGGGGAAAGGGGAGGAGTGGTTTGTTTTCTGGAGGGATGCCTCATTCCTGATTTGGTGAACACATTTCTTTCAGCAGTTGTTTGGTTTTTCACTGAAAACTGAACAAGACCCCAGTGTTTGTCACAAACCTTCCCCTTAGGGCTGGGCTGCTCTCTCCCACCTGCAAGCTCACTTGAGCCCTTTATAAATAGGTATTTCTTAATGGCTGATGCTTGTCTGCAAAGCCCAGGCTCCTCCATGTAGCATTCACCTTGAGTTTCACCAGGAAATGAAACTGAATCAATTAAGCATTTCTGGTCCATCAAAACAAACCAATTGGAAACATTAATAGCAGAGAGCAGAGAGGAGAACTCTCCTGCTGTGAGATTCAGCAGCCTGCTTGGCTGAACCCTGAGAGGTGTCTGTTAGACAAGCCGTGATCCACAGGGAGAGCGGGCAGGCAGGGAAGGGCTTTGCACATCCAGGATTCAAACAATGAGGCTTTGGGTAGGACCTTGCCAGAAAAGACCAGAATCTCAATGGAAGACTAGAACAATATACTCAGAAAAACCCAGTGCTTAATTGCACCTGAGTGGAACTTGCAGGTAAATGAGTTACCCTAAGTTTCTGACTTAAAAAAAAAAAAATTAATAATAAAACTGGTTAGACTTGTAGAATTCTTGACCAAGTAATAGGATGTTCAGATAATTGGCAGTTGGAAAACGAAGAGGGGTGTGGTGCCTACAAAATGAGCGTTTTGGAAAACCCTGGTGCTGCAGCACGGGCAGAGCACGGGTGAATTGCAGGTGATGCTGGAGACGGTAGGGTCCCCTTCCATGGGGCTGGGAGCTGGGATAGCAGCACAAAGTTCACTGCATTACTGTCCAGGCTCTCTCCTGTGCCTTTGCAGAGTGGCTAAGTATTGAATTCGACTTTCTGCTCTCGGGGAGTGTCTCCCAGCACATGGGGATTGCTGGAATTATTTGAAACATGCAGATGAACAGCTTTGTGTAAGGCCAACTGGAGACTTGGCTGTAGCTGGGTGCTTGGGCTGACTTCTTTCCTTTCACACCAGTTTGGGAAAGGAAAGTTCATTTTTAAACTCTTCTTTTTTTTTTTTTTTTAATCTTTTGGATTATTGATGTCCATAGGCTTGTTTTACAAGTAATATAGTGCTCTCCCTGGTACGCTCGGTAATTGGAAGTCTTTTGTGCCTTCTAGGTTGGCTTTTAAATAGGTCAAAATCAGCAGGAGAGCTTCATAACCAGAGCAATTAGGGTTTTAACCCTTTATTCTACGTGCCTTATAGACAGTAGAATATAATAGACCTTTGCTAATAGGCTGCTGTGTGCCATGGGCAGCCACTGAAAGGCAGAGGTTTCCAGTTCCCGGCTTACAACCGAGATTTTCCTGTCATGGAAAATTACTGAATTATGGTGTGCAAGAAGAGAGGGTCAGCCTGGGGCTGGGCCAGCAAGATGGGGTGGTTGGAGAGCTCTTTTTCAGTGGCATTTGCATGCTGCTGCCAGGTCAGTGGTTTAGGGCATTGTCTGCGCTCTGATTTACAAGGAAATGATGCAGCTCTGAAGACCAGTACTCCAAAACATGTGAAAAGAGGTGAGAAGTTTAAAATGTTCCCTGACATGCTCCTTCTCTGTCTGTTTTTCCTACGGGAAAGAAATTATGGAGAATTATTTGGTGCTTTGTTAACTTTTTGAACTCCCATGTAGTTCCTTTGCATCTGTGTTGTTAACAGGCACAGGTAGAAAAAGCAACAGGATAAAAAGTTGATCATGGGAGGTTAGTTGTAATTTAAAACAGGATTTGTGTTGTTAATGGAGCTGTTTAACAGAAACAGATTTGTACAAACAACCCTTCCCCCACTTTTTGCATGTGTGATCTTCCTGTTTATAGTAATCTGCTTCCCTGGGATTACCTCTCTGCTGACAGAGTCTGGGCAATACTCCTTTTCCCAATAGCTTCCTACCTAATACAGGAAGGACCCTGTTAATCCAGCCCCTTTGCTGGACACTGGCACATGAATTAGTGTCATCTACGCCAAAAGGAAGCCAGCAAGCAATTTTCTTTCCTTGTTACGATTCAGCATATCAGTTGAAGCTTTAAAGCAGCAGAGAAGTATTATTTCTGTACAATTATTGTCTGTATTGATTGGGATGCTGCTGATATAGGCACAAGTCAAAGATTTGCTTTGCAGATCTATCAGTAGATGAAATCTATACTGTGGTGCTCACAAATGCATGTACTTGTGTTTGTAAATGCATGTGGTTGCATCTAACCAACAGCTATAGGATGTTCTGATGTTTATGGAAGATAAAGTGCCAATTCTAAGCCACTTAATCAGTTTATTGAGCTGTTTTAAATATGGTAACTTCAAAGGATTGCTGGAACAGACTGACATGTGTCTGCCACAGGACCCTGAGTCAACAAAACTACAGTGCTCCAGCTGCTCTGCAGCAAACCCAAATGCTCACAGCCCACTAGTTAGAAGAGCAGTGGAGCAGAAGAGATGCTCCTAAAAGGTGTGACTTGCAAGATGGGATGTGCAGGCTTGGAGTACATCTGCTGTGTGTACTTGTCTTTGCCCCTGCCCTGTTCCCAGAGCTGTTTGGAGGCTTCCTTGGAAGAGTCTTTGCTCTCTCATGTTGCCTTTAATGTCTGGATCTCATCAAACTCGTAGGAAAGGACCAGGAGGAACTTCTGGGTCTGGGAAGGTCACCTTAGCCACGCCTGCAGAGCGGCTTCCCCTCACCTGCTGCCTCTGCTGGCTGCCAGCTCCCCCCATCTCCTTAGGGGATGCTGTGCCCTGGCAACCCAGGGGCACGTGGGAGCCTCTCCTGGCACCGTGGGGCTGTGGGAGCACAGCTGACAAGGAGGGAGCTTTCCTCACCACTGCTGTGCCTGCTCTCCTGGCCCCAGCCTATCTGCCTGGCACCGTGTTCCTCCGAAATCTGTAACCTGAGGCTTGAGGAAGAACTCCTCTTGGATTTGTTTATGCCTTTCTTCCTCTCCGGGCAGGATTTGTTGTCTGAGATGTAGCGAGGAGCAGGAAGTTTGGAGGGAAGGGCTGTGGCATGTGGCACTGCTATGATGTGGGGATGCTCTGCTAAGTGGCTGTACAGTTGTTTCGTGTAGGTCTGCTTGCTTTGTCTTGCTCCAGGTGCAGCCTCTGCTTAACTGGAATTTGCAAAATATGTTTTTTTTCTTTTTCCGCCTTTCTTCGGTCATTATTTCTCTTTCCCTCCTCTTCCCCCTCTTTGTGCTCACTCCATGCTTTCCTCCACTGACCAGGAGCTGGCTGCAGGCTCTCAGTACTTTGTAAGGACAGGAATTGCTCAGAGTTTGAGGCAGGGACAGAAGCCAAGTGACCTCAGCAGTGCTTTCTTGAGAGGAGAAATTAGAGAGGATTCTGCAGAGATGACATTAAAGTGGCGTATTGTGGTGTGTTTATTTTAGACTTGCCCTACCTTAACTGCAGCGAGTGCTCAATTATACATGGCTGAGGTTTGGGTTTGCCTTGGTTCAGCTGCTGCTGGAACCTGTTAGAACAAAGCACAGCACAGCCAACGAAGCTACCCAGGCTGCTGCTTTGCATCTGAAATCAGAGTCTTTGGAATATTCCTCCCATCAAAGGGGTTTTGCTGCTTGTACTGAGGTCATTCAGTATATTAAATGGGAACAAAGTTCTCTCTTACTGTTTAATAAATCTTATCGTGTGTGAATCTGCTGCAATACCTTCAGCGTTTCATTCTGTACAAAATAGCAGTCGGGTGAACTCTGTTTCTTGCATTGCCTGTATCCTTTGTGGTACCCAAGGTTTTGTTAAGCAGCCTCGTTAAGATGCCTTTTCCAAATGTTTGGGGGTTTTTTGCCTCTGAGTTCCCCTATAGAATTGCTCACAGGTAGGAGTTTGATTTTGCTAAGGATTAAGAACATGAGGAACTTTGGTTTTTTTATGTGTGAGGGAAGTGTACAAAACCTAATAATTCTTCAAAATTAGGGAAGCTGTTAGAGGTAGCTGTGCTTTTCTTTCCTCTATAAATAACAATTTTTAATGTTTTCCATTTGATACTGGGAATTGAATAAAAGAGGAAACACTGTGAGGATGAGCACAGGAGCGCTGTCTTTCTCTGGGTGATGTATAGAGAGCTGATGCCTCTCTACCTCCTCATCTGTTCCTTGTGCCCAGTTACACTTGCTGGCTGGGCAGCCACATTTATGGGCTCGCCTTCAGGGATCACTGAACAGAGGCACTTTGATATCTTAACAAAATCTGGACCTGCCAGGTCAACAGCTCCTTCTCTGCTAAGCTGGGACTCCGTGCTCTTCCTGCTTGTTGGTCAGCTGTGAAGGATTTGACTGAATTCCTGCCACAGGAAAAACAGGATGTGTCTGCACATGCTGTTTACCTTGAGATGCAAGTTGTGCCTCAGGTGTTGTATGACTATTGCAGAAGCCTCTAGGGCAGGTGTCAGTTTGGAGGCAGAAGGAGCAGAGGTGAAGCCACATCACCTCTAAATTGGGCACATTTTGCAGTGCTGTTTGACAGCAGAGCTCCCCACTGTGCACAAATGTTGCTTTAAATCATATTGGGAGAGTACAGAAAGGGTTAAAACACATTTGATAATGTCACTGATGATTGCCAAAAGCTGTGGCATAGTGGAGGGAGGGAAATGTCTTTGAAAAACGTTCAAGAACTGGTGGGGACAAAGAGAAAACTGCCTTGATAAAAAGGTGCTGTGAATTTGGGAGATTTCAGCTCTGGTGGAGCTCAGGGATTTACACGACAATCAGCTGGAAAGGAGAAGCAGTATGTGTTAGTGAGAAGTTAAAAGAGAAAGAAAGTATCCAAAAAATTGGAAATTCAAGCTGGAAGAAGCAGCTGAAAAATGAAATGCAAAATGACTGATTTGAGCAATCATGAAGTGGGCAGGAATTTGTGTATTTGACTTTAGTGTGAAGCCTTTCTATGTTACAAATCAAGTGTATTGTGAAGGGTCATCTGCTCTAATGAGTAATCCTCATTCTGCATTGGTTACAGATTTAGGGATCCGTGTGCTCTTGGCTGCTAACACACAACATGTCTGCTAATCTAGCTAGTAATAAGTATTTTCAGTATTACATCCAAAGCTACCTATGGGCTTTTTTTAAATTTCAGCAACAGCAAGAATGCTGTTGTTCTTTCACTGACAAGTTGGCAGCTATAATTTCTAGGTCAGTGGGAATGGACTTCCTAGGCTGGATATTCCCTTGGGAGTCTGGGGTCAGTGGCCTAATGTTATTTTCATAAGGTTTGCAGACTAATTGTAGAAGTTGCTCTGAATAAGCACCGAGACAAAGCTGTAGCTTTCTCTGGGTTCTTGCCAGCTCTTTTTGGTAATTGTGAGGAAAAAAAGACATTTCCTGTCCTCCTTGTCCTACAGACCACGTGAGCTGCCCAAGCTGAAGGAGTCGCGTTCCCATGAGTCTTTACTGAACCAAGCCAGCACCATAGAGACCCTGGACTTTGCGGCAGAAGAAGCAGTCTTTGTCAAACCGCTTCACAACAGTATCCTTGGACGAGACTTCTGCTTTGAGGTAGGGACAGGCTCCAGACAGGCAGCTGCCAGTCCCCCTGAAGCCTTGGGGAACGCCTGGGCTGGAAAACAGAGCAGCAGCCACGGCTGTGCTGAGGTTTGGGTGGGGGCTGTTGAGCCACCGTGTGACTTTTAAAGTCCTTGAGGCTAATGGCATCAGTCACTGAACAGAGAGAAATCTTTCTCAATTACCAGGTCTCCTAATTGAAAAATCTCATCAGTTTGATAAATATCTAAGCATTTGTAGTGTGCATGCAAATGTATAGTTGATACAGCACAATGGACATGCAATAGTATGTACATTAGCTGTGTGTTCACTCTCTCCAAATTCACCTAAAATTGAATTTAGAAAATTTACTGTAACCAAGAAATGAGCTTTCCAGTCAGAGCCCCTTTCCATTAGCTCAGTGCTCTCCAGTTGCCAAAGGAGAAGCTTCAGTGGCTGTGGACATGTCCATTGCATTGTGGAGCAGGATCCAAAGATCCTTTTGCTGTTTCAGCAGAGGCTGCAGGCTGTGGCTCTGAGCCCTGCTCCAGAAGCAGAAGCCATGTGTGTAAGCACAGTCCTGCCATCACAGCTCCAGCACTGGAGCCCTGTGTGTGTGTTTGGGTGCAGCTGAGGCCACGTCACCTGTCGTGGCAGGGACAGGTCACTCTGTCTTCAGCTGGATTAGTCAGATGTGTTTAAACTTCTGGAACAAAGATCTGTTTACACCCTGGAAAATTCTGGCAGTAAACGAGCATATCAGGCTCTGGTCCCTCAGGATGCATCCAGGAACTGTTCCTGTTTGCTTCAGCCTCATTCTTCTGGTTGGAAGCACTTTGCAGCCTGCTTAGGCTTGGGGAGTTGGGTGGAAAACACTGGCAACAACTTAGCTCTGAGGCTGTAGCCTCAAACTTCTTTGTAATGGTGAGCACAAATGAATGGAAAGAGTAAATGAGGCTTGTCAGGCCACAGAAGAGGGGAAGAAACCGAGGTGGTTCCCTGGTGTGGGAAAGCAGAGCTGTCAGGGCTGGAGCAGGGCACAACTCCCTTGGTTTGTTTAGACTGTTGCTGTCTATATGGACCCCTGGAAATATTTTGTATTTACTGAAGTCATCCTGTCCAGTGTGTTTTGCCTTATGTTATTGCATTGTCTGTTCTGTTTGTCTTTACACTGTTAGTAACCAAATCATCTGCCCCTGGGCCTTAACAGGGAAATCAGCAAGCTTTAATAGCCACAGATCAATTAACAACTCTTTAAAAAAAAGAATAGATTTACTGGCTGATTAAAGCTTTGTCTTAAAGTCTTTAAGAGGAGCCTCTGGTGCTCTTAATTTTATATAATTTCTTTACTTTCTCCAGTTTTATATAACCTCAAACTTCTTTTGCTGCGTTTCATGGGTCTTTTATCCTCTCTGCCTTCTAGGCTGCTGTATTTTTACCTCCCTTTTTCATATTTACTTTGTTACTCAAGCATTGTTTATCTTCCTCCTTGCTTTTTGCAGCCTCTTCCATGTCTCCTAGTCTTGCCTGAACTCAGCCTGTCATTTATTCGTTGCAGGTAACCTACTCCAAGGGCAGTAAATGCTTCAGTTGTTCCTCTGCAGCAGAGAGGGACTGGTGGATGGAAAACATACGCAGACTATCGCAGCCGATGAAGGTAATAGAAACTGCAAAAATAAGATTAGTGGGGGAATGGAGGTGGTATGATTGGATTTTAGTCCAGTGTACCAGGGCTTCCCACAGATGCATCCTCAATTAATTTAGTCTGGGGAGCCATCCGCTCATCCGTGTGTCTAAAGCTGCCGTGTGCTATTCCAGGGAGTGCAGTAGGTCAAACCTTTAATGAGTAAATACACACCGGCGTGCTTCCTGATCCCTGCCCCAGTGCCAGCCTGGGATGCAGGCTGGATTTCTGAGGCCAGGCACCTGGGAAAGATGGGGCACAGCTTCATAAGGGTCATGTTTTAATCTAGGGGCAGAGATAGGGGTGGGGGGGAAACCCAAGAAAACCAACATTAAACAAATTGGAGCCAGAGTGAGATGAGGAATCAAGTTATAGATGGGCTGGAAATACCTGATAAGTCACGCCACAGCTGCCATCCTACCTCCCAGGGACAGGCTAACAGTGCTCTGGGATTCCTCACAAGTCTGGCAGCTTTGGACAGGCTCTTGTGCAGAGTGTTTGTTGTCTAAAGCATTTCAAATACAGCCTTTGACAAAGAAAAATATTCTAGTCCCCAACACTCTTGACATACAAAAGACAGCCCTTTGCCTCTGTTTTAGAAAATGTCCAATTTTCTCAAGATTCCGATTCTCTCTGGATCAGACAATCTGATTCTGAATTCCAACTCTGTCCTTACTCCAGACAGAAAAGGCAGCCCTTTGCTGCTGCTTTAGAAGATGAAATATTCCACTTTTAGGGGTTTTGAATCAAAACTCAAAATGGATCTCTCTCCTCTGCACAGGACAATTGCCGTCGAGCTGAAAACGTGCTTCGCCTCTGGATCATAGAGGCCAAGGACCTGACCCCCAAGAAGAAATACTTCTGTGAGCTGTGCCTTGATGACACCCTCTTTGCCCGCACCACCAGCAAAGCAAAAGCAGACAACATTTTCTGGGGGGAGCACTTTGAGTTCTACAGTCTCCCACACATTCAGAGCATCACAGTTCACATCTATAAGGACGTAGAGAAGAAAAAGAAAAAGGACAAGAACAATTACGTCGGCCTGGTCAACATTCCCACGGCCAGTGTGACCGGTCGCCAGTTTGTGGAGAAATGGTACCCAGTCAGCACCCCTACAGCCAACAAAGGCAAGTCAGGGGGGCCCTCCATTCGCATCAAATCCCGTTACCAGACCATCACCATCTTGCCCATGGAGCAGTACAAAGAATTTGGGGAGTATGTCACCAGCAACTACGCCCTGCTGTGCTCCGTGCTGGAACCTGTGATCAGCGTCAAGAACAAGGAGGAGATGGCCTCTGCCTTGGTGCACATTCTTCAGAGCACGGGGAGAGCCAAGGTAAGCACAGGTGGCTCCTGTTGGAGTGACTCTGGCTACTCATAAGGGATTCCTGTTGGAAACTGGGGGGCCCATGACAGTAAGCAGCAGCAGCAGATGTTGTGTACAAAGTGTAAGCGGGAGGACGCTACAACTTCATGTTCTTCCGAAAATTAGCACCTACGTTGGAGCGTTCAGGAACCTTCCCTTGCATTTCTAAAATCAGGATGTAGGTTAAGAGATAAGTGAACAAGAGGCTGGTAAACTGGAGAATTGCTGCTATAAATAAGGCTGTGCTACAAAGAGCAGAGGATGCTGGCGCTGAGTCGGCGCTGAGTCAGCTGATCAATGCCGCCATCGATTTGCTCAGCGTTTGAACGGCCATTTGGGGATCTATACCCGGTTAATGGTGATCCCACCTGCCCCAAGGATGCTCTTAGGACTTCTGGGTGCACACGGATTTCTTCAAATGGATTATGGGAGAGTATCCTGCAGGTCGTGGGAAGTTCTGGGAAGCATTAGCACGCATCGATCTCTCTGGCTGCTGCCTGCCAGGTGCTGTGTGAGTAGTGCCACGCTGGAGGCAGCTTCTGCCGGTGAAACCAGCTAGAGCAAGTAAAGCACGAGTCAGAGGGATAGAGAGGTGGAGGGATGGCTGTAAACAACATCCAAGGGACAGCCTCATCTCACTATCCCAGAAAAAGTCCTTTTCTGTGCTTGCATAATCACATGCCCCTTGAAGACATCTCGGGATGGCTGGTGCTCTGTGATGGTGTGTGTGACAGGAACACCTTCCGTAGGTTATCTGATGAGAGAAGCTGGTAGCTAAGATTATGTTGAAACCCTGCTGGACAACAGGCTCTGGATTGCTGCAGTGCCAGCTGCAACAAGTTGATAAATTACTGTTCTAACTTTGCATTCCTGGTGTGTGAAGTTTTGAACCTTTATTTACGGGAGGCACCAGGTGGCTCAGGCTGCCATAAAGCTCCTAAGAGGGTATTTCCAGCTTGTAGTTCTGCTGATGGGGATCCAGCTGGATGTTCCCAGTTTGTGCCAGGTGAAACGAACTCTCTCAGATTTTGCTGAAAAGAAACAGCAATAGTGGACTGAAAACCAAGAGTACTAAATGTCGTTGACTCACATAAAGTTACCACTTCAGGAAATGAGTGTTACCATAGAATTAGCCCCTATATCAAGAGATTATTCTCTGTATCAAGGCTTGCTGACAGTTCCTGCCTGGACAGTTGAATACTGTTCAAGTTAAGCCATGTAGATAACCAGGAAGTTGAATGTTAACTTCTTTTTTCCCAAATCCTAAAGCACTTTTGGTTTGTGAATTTGATTTATTAAGCCATTCTCCTTATTTAAATATCATCAAGCTGTAATAACTTGTGCATCACTTCCAATCTGGATTTTTAAATCCATGTTTGTATGGAATATTCCTTATAAAGATAAATATAATAGCACAGTTTCTTTCAGCAGACAAAGCCTCTGATAAACCAGTGAGAGGTTCTGTTCTGGAGCCAAACCAAAACATAAGCTTGGCTGTAAGGGTTTTTTCCCAGAGACTTTTGCTTCACCCTTTATAATTGGTGATCTGTATCATTCTCTAAGTGTAATAAACCCAAGAGGAGCCCTGGCTATTTCCTCAGCCCTTACTTCATGGAGCAGCTGCATCCCTTGTCTCGGGCTGAGAAATTATTTATTGTCCTGAAATATCCTTTCTTGGCTTCTGCAGTTAGCCTGGCAGGGCTGAGCTGGTTAAAATCACCTTTGCCATTTGGCCTTTTTTCCTCAGGACTTCTTGACAGATTTGGTGATGGCTGAGGTAGATCGTTGTGCAGAACATGATGTCTTGATCTTCAGGGAGAACACACTCGCTACCAAAGCTATTGAGGAATACCTCAAGCTGGTAGGACAGAAGTACCTCCAGGATGCTCTGGGTAAGAAACTCCCTGTCTGCCACCTGTTTGCACAGCAAGGGCTGTGCCTGCAGCATGGCTGCAGCTGGGAAGGTGGGATGGGAAGGAACTGCCTCAGCACTCAGCCTGAGCGTCTCACACAGATAGCACACTGTCTTGCTCTCCATGCCCTTCCTCCACATGGAGAAAAGTGCTCTTTGGAGCTTGCAGGAGTAGCACCCAAGGCAAGTCAAGCTCAATTTGATGTGGCTGAGTCCCTCTTCAAGTTTGTATTACCACGTTCTGTTTTTCTGGGTGACTTTCTTTTGTGTCTCTAGCGTGCTAAAGAGGTTTCACTGCCGTTTCTTTGTGAGCAATGGTGGTTGTTCAATCTGATATACAAACAGGCTTGAAAAAGGGGTTTTGACACGTAGTCCTCAGAGAGACAAGGCCAGGGAGTGAGGCTGCAAGGCTGCCGAGCATCCCAGGACAGGAGATCAAGATGCATCCTGTCTGGGAAGCCTCTTGCCTGTGTTTATCCCGAGTGCTCATTATTCACTGACTCATTAAAACTGCCCGGCCATCCTGTGATCCCCTACTCCATTCTCCCCACGGGGTCTTCACACCCACTGTTACGTGCCAGGGTGGGCTCTGATAATTTTGTTATTGTTCCCCCCTCCACCAAAAGGTTCTGCTCTAGTCATAAGCCAGTGCCTGGGGCATTGCTGGCCACACAAAGATAGCAGTAAAGGGGACCAACCCTTTGGGCTCGCTGACTTCCGCAGACACACGGCAGTCGGGTTGTAGCAACTCCGCACAATCTTCCTTATCCACAGTTGCACAATGAGCCACCCACCCCTGTTGTTTCTGGGATGAAGAAAGCTTTGGAAATTGATACAAGAGAAACGAGATCAAGCCAAAGCCAAGACCCACACCACATCCTTTCACAAAAAAGGGAAAAAAAAGCCAAGCAGCTTGCTTTCCCAGCAGTCTCTCTTGTCCTCAGCAGTCCCAGACGCTGGCAAGGCATCAAGGAGGTGGCTGGCTAAATTAGTGCTCCAAGGGTCAGTGTAGTCAGTCTGGGATTATATCCACTTTGGCCATTTCTGAAGTGTAATGAGCCTGTTCTGGTAGTCTTATTCTCCTGGGTGGAACCACTGAGTGTAAGTCACAGTTCTGGGCTCTCAGCTGGTACAGAGAAACAAGCAGCCTGGTACTTTGTGCTGTGCTTCCCAGCAGGCTGAACATCAGCTGTGGGACCACTCCATTACAGCTGACTGCAAGCTCCTTAATGTGCAGTAATTGCATAAAATATTTTAACATTAATGACTTCTAATACATCATTTAGTGCTGAGTGATAAGATGGTAAATCACAGGCAGGAGAGATGGAAAATGCCCCTAAGGCTGTCCAGCTTGTCTTCAGCTCAGGGCAACTTTGCTCATGACAATATCCCCATCTAATTCTTTGTCAGGTTTTAAATGTCATCTTACTCAGCTGCCCTGTTCTTTGAAAGGATTAATGCCACTGTGGTTGGTGCTAGCAATGTAACGTGTCTGTAAGGGAATCTTATATCTGATTATAGCAGGGTCTTGTGGGCCACAAAGAGTAAGCTTCAAATATGTTTAAGGATAAAAAATACTATCCAGTAAACAAAAGTTAAAACAGAATTGGCTCAACAAAAGTGATGCCAGCAGTTTTGCAAGTAAGAGATTTAGATGCCCTCAGTAGAAATGTTTTGGATCCCATCACAAAAAAAAAAAAAATTAAGAAAATGTGGTGCCTGCTTTGCTTGCAACAACACGAAGCTGAGATTTGGGAAGGGGCTGAGAGGTGTTTAAGGGGTTTGAGGAAAGCAAAAACAAACCCCTTTTGCACAAACAAGTCTTGTGTTAGCTCAGAGCCAGCGAGATCATCTGAGGAGATGAACTTGAAAGACACTGAATCATTAAGCCAATGAATAAAGGGTTTTTCCTAGTGAACACCCAACAGTTTAAAAATCGCTTGAAATGCCTGCATATAGAGGAGGGAAAACACTGAGCAGTTCATTCCAGTCTGTCAGACAAAGCCAACTTCATGTGCTTTGTATGTGAGCAGTTTCTGTTGTGGTGCCGAAAGGGAAGGGTGACAGAAATGCCAAAGAGCTTGAAAGATGCAGGCCATAAAAACATTGTAAGGTGTTGATATAACAGGTTGAGAAAATTAGCAGCATCCAGCTAGTACTTGGGTATTAATCTTGTTCAAGAGCAAGGTGACATGTCTTAAAATTTAAAAAAAAAAAAAAGGCAGATTTAGAAATAATATAAATAAATATCATTGCCAGGGCATTTCCTGGGGTGATTATGAAGACAAATAGCACACAGCTTCATTCCTAAGACTGTGGATAAATTCATAGTTGATAACACAGTTTGAATACCAAGTCACATCTTCCTCTCTAGGCCATAAGGGAAGTGCCTGCAGGGTTGCTAAGCAGAGCCATCCTGTTTTTGCATCTGTGCTTGGGGCCACACGGGAGGCTGAAGCATCAGAGCCCAGGCTGTGCTCTGTTGGGAAAGGGCTGGGAGGAGTCGTGTCCCCAACACCTGGTGTCTGGAGGCTGAACTGCAGACACCCAGAGCAGGCCAGGCAGTTGCCAGGCAAAGACATAAGCAGGATTTAAAGGTGTGTCAAGTAGGCTTCTCCTGTAACTACCCTGGTTCCTCGACTTCTTCCCTTCTTCCAGGGGAGTTTATCAAGGCTGTGTATGAGTCAGATGAAAACTGTGAAGCGGATCCCAGCAGGTGCTCACAGGGTGAATTAGCAGATCATCAGTGCAACCTGAAAATGTGTTGTGAGCTGGTCTTCTGCAAGATTATCAATTCTTACTGGTAAGGCATCTTCCTTCCCTCCCTTTGTCCCCCTTTGCTTGGAGGTGCCTGTTCCCCTCTGAGGCTGAGGGAGCAGCAGTAGGACAGGGAAGGAGCACAGCCCCATCCATCTTGAAAGGCCTTTGTCCCCTTTCCTCACTGCCTGCCTGCATGTGACTGCAGATTGCAGGTGGAACCTGTGCCCAGGCTGAGGGGTCCCAGCCCCCAAACCACACCTGTGGGGGCTTCTGCCCAAGTCCTCTGCCAAGGGAACACATAATGAGTGTGACTGGGTAAGGAGGGAATAAAGTGAGAAGATAACAGCTTAGCTTGGACTTGGCATAAAAAGCTGCAAGTTTTGATGTGTACAGAAGACTTGTAGACCCTTCGGATGTGTGGAATTTGAACAGGAAATCACAGGGAGGAAGCACTGCTAGAGAGATTTCTATTAATCTCTGTTTCTGAGTAGCAGTGGAATAAGAGGGGCCCTTCTGCTTTGGCATGAAGCAAAGGCAGAGTATTGAGAGCTTAACAAGCAAGGTAAAACTGTCAGATATGGAGATGAGCTCAGTTTGGCTCTGTTTGTTTGCAGGATTCTAACACCCTGTTTGCTCCAGGGTAGCAATGGATAAGTAGTTCTTAGCTTGCAAATCAGCGTGTCTGGAAATGGCTTCACTTAACACATATGAACAAGGGGTGCTTTAAAGACTACTTAAGTGCCACCAGATTAAATGGGGATCTATGAATAGATGCCTAATGGTATTACCTAGCCTGGAGAGAAAGAGGAAAAAAAAAAAGGGGAGGTTAAAAATGAGCTGTTTTCTCACAGATAAGTATTTGGGGTGACTGATCACCGGTTCAACTTTTTGCATTTCGTTGCCAGTGCGATTTTATTTCCCTTCTTTTTTTTTTTTTTTTTTTCCTCTCTTTCTTTTCAGCGTGTTCCCTCGTGAGCTGAAGGAGGTGTTTGCATCTTGGAAGCAGCAGTGCCTGAACAGGGGCAAGCAGGACATCAGTGAACGCCTGATCAGTGCCTCTCTCTTCCTCCGCTTCCTGTGCCCTGCCATCATGTCCCCCAGCCTCTTCAACCTCATGCAGGAGTATCCTGACGACCAGACCTCTCGCACGCTCACCCTCATTGCTAAAGTCATCCAGAACCTCGCCAACTTTGCCAAGTAGGTGGTGCCAGGGAAACAAACCTGACTCCTAGCTGTGCTCACAGGCAGCTGATTCTCTGGCAGACTGAAGGCAGCTTTAGGAAAGGGAGAATCTTCTCACTTAGATGTGAACACTCGAGGCACTTCAGATAAATTCTCCTTCTTAGGCGCAGATTGGAGCTGTGTTGAATTCTGTGGAGGGGACACAGCCTGAAACCAAGAAGAGTCATGCACTAGCATGTTTCAAAGGGAAGGAAGCGTGTTCCTACCAAAGATCATGATTTTCATGCTCTCTCCCTCCAGAATCCTCAGCTGAATGATACAAAAGGAATGGCACATCTCCTACGTGGGAGGAGAGAACGAGTATCTGTGGGAGGGAGGGGGGTGAGATGTCATTTGTAATATAAACAGTGAGGTGCTATTTAAGTAAGTACAACAAAACACTGAATGTCCTAAATTGTCCATGTGGTTTTTTTCCTCCAAGACTTCAAAATCTTCAGATTTTCAGTTTGTTGGTTTTTTTTTTAAATACTCCAAATCTTCAGAAAGGCAGGTCTAAAGTAAGGTATTTAAGTAGTTGTCTGTAAGCACTTGTACTCTCTATATTGTGTGGAGGTTACTGACTGGGCTTCCCCCCACCTCCCTTTCCTGCAGGTTCGGTATTAAGGAAGAGTACATGGCCTTCATGAATGAATTTTTGGAACATGAGTGGGGAGGAATGCAGCGTTTTCTGAGGGAGCTCTCTAACCCAGATACCATCTCCAACATGCCTGGATATGACGGCTACATCGACCTGGGCAAAGAGCTCTCCGTGCTGCATTCCCTCCTGTGGGAGGTTGTGTCCCAGCTTGATAAGGTAAAGCTGTGTGGAGGCCCGGGAGGGCGAATCCAGGGATGGTGCCATAGCAACAGTAAACACTAGGGAACATCAAGGGAAGCCAAAAGAGCTTTGGAGGGGAACGTTTGACAGTGCTATTTCACAACTGCTCCTTCCGTGATTTCGGATCGGGGCCTGCAGCAGGGCGTGTGAGGTGGTTGGGCTTCAGCAGCAGTGCAGACATTTTGCAGAGCCTTTAGGAAGGTCAGGTGCTGAAGGCATTGCTTAAAAGTGGACCTGAAATTCCCTGGGCAGCCGGTCCTTTCTCATGAGTGAGGCATTTGGACAGAAAAAGGCCATGTTGCTGTGCCCTTGTGGTGCTAAGAGAGGTGCTTTGCTGCACACCAGGCCCTCCCCTGGCTCTGAGGGAGGAATGAGTTGGCCCTGCGGAACTGTTCTCATCAACAACCCGATCCAAAGCCTGCTGAGATGCTCTCATTTCTGTAGTCTTTGATTTTGGCATACAAGGAATGCCATGTAAGAAGCTGGATCCGCTCCGAGTGCCATCCTGTAGCAGAGCAAGAGGCTTTCTGCTGTGCCCTGGGCTGAGCTCACATGCAGGGTCCAGCTTCTGTTCTTCTGATCCCAGCAGACACCACCAACAGTGAACGCTGCTTCCATTTAGCTACAGAAGGAGGAAAGGCAGAGCTTTGCTCTTCCTTAGCTATGTGGGTTTGCAGGAACCAAAATCATTAAATCTTGGTAGCAAAATAATTGGTAAGGCCCAGAAAAGCTGAACTATGAGTCTTTTTTTTCTTTTCCCCCAAGTGCTTGGAACTGTTCCATACTTCAATTTTTAGAGATGCATTATTGTGTCCATGTTCCATGTATATTACTCTTTCTTTTGAAACTGGAGAAGTAAGGTGGATAGCAATGCACTCAATTTTTATTGAATCAGGGTTTGTCAAAGTAGTTATTGGTTGTGTATCTAGTTTTCCACTGTACATTATTTAAAAGAGAAAACAAAAATCTGAGCTTGTTGTGTCAGAGTAAATTGAAATGCCCTTGACTCAAAAAAAGACAGTCTGTATATTAATCTTTGTTTGATTATAAGTTATGATCTTGTTTTTCAAGTTACCTCATACATGTACACAGTATACACTCCAAATGTATGGATCTGCATGGCCCTTTCTGCAAGTTAGATGTATGGATCTATCCTAGCAGGCCCTTGGGAGCTGGTACAGTGGTTTCCTAAAGAGACAATTAAGGGGCAAAGTTAAATGCATTATGGCTTTACTGTAGGGAATGACTGGGAAATAATGAGAGGAGCCACCTTGGAGATTTAATAGCCACAGTGCTGTTTGAAAGTGTCTGTAAGGAGACCTTTCTCTGGAGCCAAGCTGGCTGAACACCTGCTTATGGGGAAAACAAGGGTATCTTTGAGAAGAACATTGGTTTTGTAGCAGAATTTTAATTTTTTAGTAAATCTGCAGCTCCTTCACCTTCTTCCTGCAGTCCCAGGAGCCTGGAGATGCCCTGTAGCTGATCTCCCAGCAGTGGCCCAAAGGGGTGAGACGGCAGGGCCTGGAGGAGCAGCCTTCCTTGCTGAAGGCCAGCTGCTCTTACCCTCAGCCTGGCCAGCACTGAGCTAACCTGTAATTGGAGCCACACATTTCATCCCATGCTGATGGGGTGGTATTGGGATGAGGATCACTGATGCTCTCATGCAGTTATTTTTTATGTTTGGATGGAGAAGAATGGCTTAATTAATAGTTGATAACGGTGCGAAAGGAGATGGCGTCCATGCAGGATACCAAAAATGAAAGGCTTATGAGATGAAAACCTTCCCTTTCCCCATCACCCTCAACCCCTGCGATCCTCTCATGATCCCCCTCATCTGTTGGCATGCATTTCCTTTACCACATGACACCCTTTGCCTGGACAGTTCCCCCCACCAGCTGAATCTGTAGCCTTTGAATGCCCTTCAATGAGCAGATGCCGTAGTTTTCACTTTGACCTCACCCACCTGGGACTCAGTGCTTTGCATGATAGTTTTGCATTGGAATGGCAATAGTGTTGTTTTATTGAGCATGATTTTTATTTTTGGGGGTCAATCCTAATTTCTTTTCTATTTCCTTTTCTTTCCTCAATGTCTGCTGCACCCCGTTTCGTCTCCTCCATCCATCTCGTCGCCGTCGTTGCGCTGCTCCATAACACTGCATTCCGATCCTGGCACACCCGCACGCAACCACCCACCCTCCTTCCTTCCACTCCATCCCTCCGCCTCTGTGCATCGTTACCAAAAAAAAACCCAAACCTGGCGGATGTCGTGGTGCTTGTATCCAATTAGGGTGAAAATTCCTTCCTACAGGCAACCGTGGCAAAACTGGGACCCCTCCCTCGTATTCTTGCGGATATCACAAAATCCATGACCAGCCCCACCCCCACGCAGCAGCAGCTGAAGCGTTTCACGGAGCACAGCTCCAGCCCAAACGTGGCTGGAAGTCTCTCCTCGGGACTTCAGAAGATAACTGAAGACCCCACTGATGGGTATGTCCCAGCCAGGGCTCGAGGGCAGCTGTGGGGTTGGTAAAGCTGTGGAGGGCTGGAACAAGATGATGTTCGAGGTCTCCTTCCAGCCCAAACCATTCTGTGGTTCCAAGGGTTGAGGCCTTCATCACCTGAGCTGGCTGCCCAGCCCTGCTGTGGAATGAGGAGCTCGGGCCTCTCTCACGGGGATTACACCATCCCAGTAAGAGGTGCACAGGGTGGCACTGGGCACCTGGAGCTTTTCACTTACCCCGAACTCAACCACATCTCTGGGAGTCAATGGCTTGAGCTGATTAAAAAAGCGGTTCTATGACTTACTGCCAGCCTGAGTGCACCATCAGCCATCGTGTTTCCTTCTGGCCATCAGGCTGCTAATGGAAAAACTGAGCTGTAGGTGAAACATATTACCTGTGGAACAGCAGAAATAGTCCCTCCTATGTTTCGTGCAGCATCTCTCACACTGTAACAGCTGTTAATCTGGAGCTGTGACATGGCAGAGCTGCCAAAGGGCTCGGTACCTGTGCTGTCAGGTACAAGGGCCAGTTTTGTCATGTGCAGTTCTGTGCCCCTGAGCTTACATCCAGCTCTGAAGGAGCCTTCACACAACTCCTGCTGAATTTTAAGACCTCCATAATACACAGAGTCATAGAATCATTAAGGTTGGAAAAGCCCTAAGGGTATCAAGTCCAACCATTAGCCCAGCACTCCCAAGGCCACCACTAAACCATGTCCTCACGTGCCACATCTAAACACCTTCCAAGGATGGTGACTCCACCACTGCCTGGGCAGCCTGAGCCACTGTTGACAATCCTTTGGGTGAAGAAATTTTTCCTGGTACCCAATTTAAACCATCTCTGGCACAACTTGAGGTGATTTCCTTTTGTCCCATCTCTTGCTACATACTGGCAAAGGGTTAAATGGCATCTGAAGTCTGGCTAGAGACAGAAGTGACTAAGGGGGGAGGATTTAGTGGGAATGGTTTAGATTTCACCTGTGGAAAAAAAAAAGATGAAGGACTTCTTGAATCAAACACAATTCTCTGAGATAAGTGGTAATTAAGGAAGAGTGTGTTCTGACTTGCACACAAAGAGCTCATAAAAGGAAGTCTGGCTCCTTGAAGCTTTCAGTGGGGGGAGGTTAAGTGAGGTAGAAAGACTTCTCTGGGACAGATCTCTCGGGGTCTTGGCTGCTCAAAAATTAACCAAATTCCTTTCCACTCCGCAGTGACATAAACAAGATGAAGTCTCCAACCCAGGAAAATGTAGATGGACATTTTAGGGGCAAGACCTTACTGCTGGTTCAGCAGGTATCCACCCAGAGCATGACTTGCTCAGATAAGGAGGAGAAGGTAAGTGTCTTGCCCAACGGACGTAGCATCTCTCTCATGGACCTGCAGGACCCTCACACAGCTCACAGTGACACTGCTTCCATGATGCACGATGTGCCTTTGCGCCTGGCGGGCAGCCAGCTCTCCGTCACCCAGGTGGCCAACATCAAACAGCTGTGGGACACCCAGAGCACCCCCCAGAGCGCTCCCCAGGTCCGGAGGCCACTGCACCCGGCATGGAACCAACAGGGCAGCCTCCGGCCTCTCTCATTCCAGAACCCGGTTTACCAGCTCAACAACCCGAGCCCCCCCACGGCCAAAGCCTCCGTGGACTCCAGCCCGGAGAACCTGAGCACTGCCAGCTCCCGCAGCCGCAGCAACAGCGAGGACTTCAAGCCCAGCGGGCGCAGCAACAGCAGCCTGGAGGACTCTGCCAAGCGCAGCTCACAGAGCGAGGACTCGGCGCGGCGCCCCGCAGGCCCCGACAGGCACGTGCCCGTGGTGCTGCCCCGCCAGAACAGCAGCAGCCAGGCGCAGATCCGCAAGATGGACCAAGCCGTGCTGGGCACCAGGGCCAAGACGCTGCACACGCTGACGCACAGCCCCTCCCTGCGCAGCACGGGCAGCCTGTCCGGGGCCTCGGGGGCCCTGGGCATTGAGCCCATCCAGAACGGGAACCGCTCCCGGCACCAGTCCTCGTCCTCCAGGGAAAGCCCCGTCCCCAAGGTGCGCGCGATTCAGCGGCAGCAAACGCAGCAGGTAAGGAAATCCTGCCTCCAGGCCTCGGCTTTGGTGTTCAGCCCATTGCTCTTTGGCCTCTTGACCTTGGAGTCCAGCTGAATCGAGAGCAGCAGCACTTACGACAGTGGCCAGTAGCAAGTGTAAGGAGTAGTCGTGCTTGTCACTCTCACAAGCTTGGCAAGCCACCTTATCTGGGCCACTGGGATGCTTTTGTACTAAATTTTTTTTCAAAAGGGCTGTTTTCCATTTACTAAGGTAGCAGCAAACCTGCTGAAAGAAACAGAACTGGAAAGTTTCCCTGAATACAAAGGAAAAAAACACCAGGAGCACCTTTGTTCCAAATGGTGGTTCAGATCGCCACGTGAGACTCTGTTTGCCCTGTGGTGCTAATTTAAAAGCAGAGCTACCTTGAAACAGGGAAATGAACAAAGATAAAACACCACACAATAACTGCTGCCAAAATAACAAATAAGCACAGTTGTCTAAAGTGTGGAGAAATCCATATTTCACCATGATGAAGCAATCTCTTGCTGGTCCTCAAATAAGTGCTGCTTTTTCATTAATCATCCCAAACTATGAATAATGCAATTTTTTTCTGGAAAGGAGTGCTTATATCTACAAATTCCTAATGCACGTTATCAGTCGTTCATAGGCAACTATAAATCAAGGTTTTCCTGTCAAAAAGCCAACATTCCTTTATCTTCTTTAAAAAAAAATAGTAATAATCCTGTTGTGATTTGCTGCGTATGAAAATATTCTCCTAAATTAGTTTAATTTTAAAGGGGAAGTGAGTATTTCAGTGCTACAGTGAAGGTAGAAAACATGATCTGCAGGTCAGAGCTTTTGCAGGGGGAAGGCTTTGGGCTGTGAGGTGAAGCTGGCAGAACAACCTCTGCTCTGCCCAAGGTTTTCTTAGTGTTCCCTGACAGTGGAGCTTTCTCAGCAAACTCCTGAATTTTACAGGAAAACCTGGGTGATTCCTGGGAACCCAGGAGCAATCAGGGCTTTGAAACTACTTTGATACCTCAAGTTCATTGAAGTACGAGACCAGAAACACTGAATCACCAACCAAAGCTTAGTATGCCAAGTCAGTAATACCCAAAGAAGTAATTTTTTATTATTTGAAGTGTGTGTGTGTGTCTTCCTGCAGTGTGTGTTTTGCAGTGGGGCATAGGGGCATGGCTAGGTGGAGGGTGTTTATGGAATACAACCAGGCCTGGTGTTGTTCTGGTAGCACATTTTAGGCCAGTAACAAGGATAAATGTGGAGGGGATGTACATCCACTTGTTTTCCCACTGTACTTTGTATACTAATTGTTTCCACTGGACTTGTTAGAGTACTTGCTCCTGCTTTATTCAGAGAAATCAATTTGTTCTCTTCCCCACACCCATGAACAACGTCTTGAATGGTGCCAAATGGAGTAGCCAACATTTTTTTCAAGGCAAATTCCACTGCATCCTTTTAATTGCAAATCTTGTGTTGGAATTCTGCTCATGTCTAAAAAAGAGAAGGAGAAAAGAGAAGTTGGGCATGCTCTTTCTGGGCATGTTCTTTCTAGGCATGTTTTGTGGGCGTTATAATTATTAGACTCTGTTCCCTACAAGTCCCATTTGTTTCTGAATATAGAGCTGGGCTCTTTGTTTGCTAGGAGAGGTCACTTTTTGCCTTCCAATTCCATTTAGGAGGTAGGTGGGAACAGAAATGTCAATGTGTTCTCTGGAAGAGAGGCAAAGAGGGGAATTAATACATGATCCTAGCAGACTAATTCTTTTTTTGCCCTTTATTAGAGAATAACTTGTAACCCATTAACACGTGTGACTTGCCATCCGCTTGGTCTTTGACAGCTTTCAGAATTTTGCTGCTGGAAATATTCTGTCCTACGCTTGGAAGGTTCTTTGGCCAGGTTTGCTGCTGCTCAGCAGTCTGGTGCAGGGCTGGGGATGTACTTTATAGTCACCTTTCTGCTGTCTGAGTCCCCTGTAGCTCCTGTGGGTGGTGACAGTGTTCATCCGTCCTGTTCCTGATTTCTCCAGTGATTCACAGTCCATGGTCTCCCTTGCTCTGGCTGCCTGACAGCAAATGCCATCAAAAAAATCTGAATTAAGGAGCTTTGCCAGGCTGCCACACTACACCTACGGGGCTGTTAGCTTTCTTGCTTCAAAGACTTCCTCCTAGGGAAAAGGCCTTTGCCTAAATCCAAGGATTTTTGCCTAATTCCTATGCCTTTTCTTTGCCTTTACATTTCTGCTGAGGCTTCTTCCCATGCTGGAGTGTCCATGGCTGCTCAGGACAGCTGAGCTGTGGGAGCAGATGCAGCATCCACCAGCCCTGTCTTCCTGAGCAGGAGAAGCACAGCAGGAGGGTGACATGATCCCTGACTCCCAGAGAAGCTGTTCCTTCCCTATGGAGAGCTTCTGGCTGAAACTGGGACTTCAGAAGCTCCAGTCAGGGAGCACAGTGCACTTGGGTGCACCACTGGGCCAGGCAGGGAGCTGAAGAGCTGCCTGGGCACAAAAAGAAGCTGCAGTTGGGGAGAAGTTGATCTTTTGCATTTCTCAAAAACATAAGACAATGTTGCTCTTTCAGGAGTAATTATGCTAATTCCTGCACTTATAAACTTGTCTTTGTCCATGAAAATTGCTTGGAATTCATAGCAAGCCATGTTTTCCCCAGCCAGGCGGAGAATTTCTTGTCTCTATTCTTGGCTCCCTTTTGGATTCCCTTGGAGAGGAGAGAGAGAGCCTCCAAAGAGGTTGGACATTTCTCCCTGCACAGCTGGCCCTGGCAGCGTGGCTACACTGCAATGGACCATCCAAACCTGGCAGGCACTGCTGTGATCATGTCACACATCCCTGCCGCATTCCAGTCCTGCCACGCTGGCTCAGATCCAGGCTGTGCTGTCCCATGCTTCACTGTGGTCTGTCCCAGCCTGGCTGAGGAAGCTGCTCCTAAGCTGAGCTCCTCAGCACTCCAGGGAAACCAGCCTGTCTCACCTGAGCATGCTGCGAGCAGAGCTTTGTCACTGTGTTTTCTCTGAGCAAGACGTGGCAGGGTGAGATAGCCTTGCTGACAGTGTGGCAAAGAGAAGAGGTGGATGTGAACAGGATTGGGAAACAAGAACTTTTTCAGAGAGAAGCTCACTTGGAAAGGAAGAAAAATTTCCAAAGTGCATTTGTTTTAGAGGGATTCAGGTAGGTCCTGTAGGTCCAAAGTCAAGGGAGGATGGAGTATCCCTGCAGGAGACGTTTTCGGGATCCTTTGAAGCTGACAGATCCGTGGGTATCTTTCTCCTCCAGCTGAGCTGAATGTCAGAGCTGGTTTGTGTGCAGTGTCTCTGCAGCATGCTAACACGTGTGTGTGCCCCAGGTGCAGTCGCCGGTGGACTCGGCCACGCTGTCCCCAGTGGAGAGGACGGCTGCGTGGGTGTTCAACAACGGGCAGTACGAGGACACCAAGAAGGACACAGCTCAGAGCCTGGATGAAGTCAAGCACGCTGAGAAGGTAGATTTGATTCTGTGTGCAGCCAGCTCAGGGGGTGCCACTGAGTGCTGTGTGCCCCACAGCGAGTTCAGAGGGACTTTTGGGCCCTGCTGTCACAGCGTCACACATTCTCACACAGGTTATATTGGTTACAGTGATCCCTAACTCCGTAAATGAAGTATATCAGGATTGTTAACCTGACTGAGCATAGCTTAGGACATGCACAGGGACTATGCAGGGCTGCAGCTCAGCTTTCATCAGTAGCAGCAGTCAGATTTTGTCTTGGACTTCTCCTGAGGCAAATGCCTGTCACCCAGGTACTGCACAGAAATCTGCACGATCTGTTTTTCAAAGAGTATGTTTTTCCAGGAGTAGATCCCAATTTTCCAAATGCAGTTACAGCCATTTGTTGCTGTGGGGATGGAGCTGTTGTTTAAGAAGTTTGGCATTTTGAGAAGGCAGGGAGTGAGAACATCTAGTGGACAAAGAAGCAGAAACATTGGATTGTTAGGAAAACATTGGATTGAATGAAGCCAAAACAAAGGAATATATTGAGATTGATGGCACTATTGCAGAAATGATTGCCCACAGAGACAAGAAGAACAAAAGCTCAGGCAAGTAACCTGACAGGCTCTGGTTTGCAGTGACTGTTTCGCTCTGACCTGCCCTGATTGATTGGTGAGTTATTTGAGTCCCACACAGGTCTGGGTTTGTAAGTTTGGCAGCCCAGGCCATTTCTGCAGTTGAGCACTGTTAGCAGCATCTGCCTGAGAACTGCTGGAGTCTGGACTAAGGCAGGATGTGACCAGTCAGGGCTAGGAGCCATATCAGAGCCCTCTGACTGCTTGAATTGTGCTGCGGAGTGGTACTTCACAGGGTGGGAGCTGCGTGATGCCCAGTGGGAGCTCACTTGCTCTTTCTCTACCGTCACCCCTATGTTTGCTTCTCCCTTCCTTTACTTCCAGCAGCTTATTTTTCATTAGGGAAAAAAAAAAAAAACAGCGCTTCCCTAAAGAGCAGCAGAGCTTTGTAACAATCTGATCTCTTCCTTTTTTCTCCTTTGCACCTGATTCCCTCCTGCCTCCCTGCCACCCCCAGTACGAGCAGGAGATCGCCAAGCTGAAGGAGCGCCTGCGGGTGTCCAGCCGCCGGCTGGAGGAGTACGAGCGGCGGCTCCTAGTGCAGGAGCAGCAGATGCAGAAGCTGCTCACAGACTACAAGTCTCGACTGGAAGACAGTGAGGACAGGCTGCGCAGGCAGCAGGAGGAGAAGGACAGCCAGATGAAAAGTATCATCAGCAGGTGAGGCTTTGGGAAGGGACTGGGCAAGTGGCTCCCCTGTGCCACTCCCTCCTTAGAGCTGAAGAAGTGGGGATGCAGGTGAGGAAACTCACCTGAGATTGTCAGGAAAATAAAAGAAAATATTTGAGAATTTTTAACTTCGGTCTCTGTTGTACTTACTGTAGTTATTTCTTAGTTGTTATTTGGAATCTGTACATGAGATTAATTTTTCAGAGCAGTGGCATTTTTGGTAATGTCTGTTCTGAAAATAACAAGGTTGGGCAAATGGGAGTGTCAGATGGAGAGATAAGCTTTCCTGAGAGCAGCAGAATTCTTCTCTTGGAGAACCAGGAGAAGCAGAAAAGTCAAGCCAACAGGCCAGAGTACCTGAAACACTTGGGAATAATACTAAACTGTCCTAATTTGTCCCTCTCTTTGCTCATCAGACTGATGGCTGTTGAAGAGGAGCTGAAAAAGGATCACGCTGAGATGCAAGCAGTCATTGATGCAAAGCAGAAAATCATTGATGCACAGGTAGGTAAAGAGCTCAGGATCTCCCAGAACCTGTGTGTAGAACCTGTTACTGTCCCTCTCTCCTGCCCCAGCACTGTTCTCTATCTTCCAAGCTGTATCAGCCCAGAGTGTCACTCGTGTCACTTATTGCCTCTGGAAGAGAGCTGGGGGCTTTAATTAATACTGTCTGACCTGGGCTGTGAGGCAGCCTGGCAACAAATCCCAGGACTGATCACGTCTCCAAAACCTTTGCTACTTTGTGAGATCCCTAGGGAGTAAAGGAATAACAGTGCATTGTGTAGATGTTCCAAGTGTGGGCCTGGGACCTCTGGGAAAGCTGTGCCTCACCCCAGCATAGTTCAGCTGCCATGTGCATGCATCTCAGCTGTGCCAGCAACAGCATGGCTTTGGACAGTGGAGTCCAGGAAAGAGAATGCTGCGAAAGAGCATTGTCCTGGGAATGCCACGTGTGGCATTTCACCCCACAGCCGTCCCTGGCAGTCCTGGGGAAATGCCCATTTCCCACAAACCTGCAGCTCCCAGCTCGGTCACCCCGGGCAGCTGTGGGGAGGGAAACCCAGTGGGAAGTGCATGTGGGTGTATCCTGTGGGGTCATTCCAGCTTTTCCTCTGTGTCTGTGCTGATCCCACAACAGAACCTGGGACTGGTTTGTATCTGCCTGCCGTGTTACATTTGTGCTATTTGCATTTGGAGGGTCTCTTTCCTGCTTCTGGGCTTTTCAGTAGCTCCAACTGGAAACTTTCTATAATAAATTTTTCAGGAATAACCCAAGTTATTCCCTACACAAAGAGTGATGGTGAGAGTCTCGGCCGAACGTGGTTAAACATGGCACTGGGGTATTAGAAATATATGAACTCATGTGGATCTGTAGGGAAAATATAAAGCAGCAAAGAGCTGTGTTTTTTGGAGATAGGCAGAGTCAGAGCATCTTGCTGTTAGAGACATGGAATGGCAGCTCATCCAGGCAGCAGCCTGGATTCTGAAATGGGTGGATGCATTTTTCATCTGCCTCAAGAAGGTGGAAGGAGTACTGAGCAAACATGCAAAGTGATTTTCAGAGGGGAGAGATTGTGACTGAGTAACAAACTTGCCTGTTACCTGTGCGTGCCAGGAGGCTCTCAGCCTTGGTGTTGGTTATGGGCTAGCAAGGTAGAGCATGGACCATTGTGATCCCAGTGTCACCAGCTGGCAGAAGGGACCACTACTGACTTGTGAGACCTTCAAACCCTCAGGGCTGGAAGGGTGTAGTCCTTGATCACACTTCATCAAGTGATGCAGCATTTATCACCTATGGTGGAAACTGGTGAAAAAACAGGAGCATTACAGCAGCATTAATGATTTCTCTTTTTCCTGGGCAAGCAAGGTCACTGGCAAACCTCAACTGCTTCACTGTCAGGCAGTGCATGGGGGAAGTGCAGTTGTCACTGTCCTTCCTCGAGTACCTGAGCAGAGGAGGAAGCTGGTGAAAGATTCAGAACAGACTCACCAGGGGAGCTCAGGTGTCTGCTGGGTTCTGTAGCAATCCCTTAAAGTCATGCTTGGAAGATTTTATTTAGTCTGATTCCTTCAGTGGCTAGACAAGGAAAGGTCTTTTTCTGTGTGAGATTCATTGAGTGGGGCTGGAACCCGGCTGAAGAGTTAAAGGCTGCCAGGAGCAGCAGTGACCTGGGATCCTGTGCTTAGGGACACATGGTTTGAGGGGTGCAGTGCAGCTCCCAGCACTGCCCTGAGGACACAGACAGGAGCTTCTCCTGGCTCTGGAGCCTGAGCAGGGATAGGTCTGGCCAGACTCTCTCCTCGGAGCGGCGCAGCTGCAAGGAGAACTGGCCCGGTTGCTATTGCAAGTGACATCTCCACTGTGTTAAATTACAGGTCATAAATGGGGATGAGATAATTCCAACAGGCAAGTAAACCCAATCAGTTCTCTAGCTGAGCAGTACCCAGTCCTGGCCCAGCACACTGACCTCCTACCCATTCCAGCTCCTCCTGCTCCCTGTGCCCTGAGCGTGTGAGAGACGCGCCTGGTAGATCCAATTTTCCCTTTCAGTGAGAAGATGCCTCTACTCACCAAGCTCGTGCTTTTAAGATTGATTTTCCAAGTGTGGATTTCCAGCTGTTTTGCAGACTGGCTCAGTGAGTGCTCAGCAGCGTCTGAAAACACCCAGCCTTTCATTCTCAACTCTTTGGAAAGATTTTTTAGAAATTTTTCAGGAAAAATTTCAGAAGGAAAATTTTCCTTTTAAGTTGTGTGTTCCAGGTGAAATACTCCTCCTAGTCGGAGGAGTAGGAGCTTTGCCTGGATGAGGAGCACATTCCTGCTGAGGCAGTTGTGTTCTGCAGGGTTCATTTCAGCACGGGAGGAAACTCCTTGGCTCTATGTTCTCCCTGCTCCCATCAGCTGGATTGGGATGAGGGCAAAGGCAGGCCTTGTGCCTTGTGCCTCCTCCTCCTCTGTAGGCTTTACACAGAGCTCGGTGTCTTCAGGGCTGTAACAGAAGCAGGACTTAAATTCTGCTTTGTTTTTGCACCCAAGCACTCACCCCTGTGGGGGAGCCCGCTGAGAAGACCAGGCATTGCTGATTGGTGCTGTAGCACACCCTGATGTGCTGGGATCCGAATCCCAAGGGGCTGTGGTAGCACATGAGTCTCCTGAGCAGTGTGTCTGAACTGTTCCTTCATGTTCACGCCTTCCATGCATCGTTTTTCCCTCCATTTTGTTTCTCAATGGGCTGGACTGGGAAGAGCTCCCACGTGCAACTTCTTTTGGTTGAGCAAATTAGACATTTTCCCTTCTCAAAGAACAAAAGCCAATCAGCTGGTGGCATGGAGAGCACAGTTACCTTCCTGCTATCTCTAGCACTGCTTTCTGCAGCTGCATTATCTTTTTTTTTTTTTTTTGGAAAGATGGAAATTGTCATCTCTGATTATGCCAACAACTCCTTGGCTTGCCCCTCCAGTGCTGTATGCCCCTGCAGATATCCCACTGTTAGCAGGCTGGGTCTGATGATGGATTATGTCAATTGAGCAGCACACATCCCTGAGCTGTGTGCTCCAAGTGCAGGCTGGCACATTCTGTGCAAGGACAATCAACCGGGCACGTGGATTCCTGGAGCCCAGGAGCCCCCCGAGCTGGAATGGGTCTAGGAGCAGCGTGTTCCATGTTTGTTCTTTGTGTTCTGTTGATGGCATCTCCCCTCCACCCACAGTGCCTTCTCCCCCTCACCTCCAGTAACCTTTAGCGTTAACTTTGGCTGCTGCTTCTCTGTGTTGCTGTTGCACCGTCACCGCAGGCTGCCGTTATCTGCTTTTTATTTTTATTTATTTCTTTGTTTATCTGTTTATTTCAACCATCCCATGAGTTTACTCTGAGCACACTCCATCCAAAACACAGAGACAACGGTCGGCAGATACCCACTTGCACTTTTCTCTGCCAGATGAAACCCCCCACCACTTTTATTTTCTGCTGCCTGTTTCTGTTTTTCTAATGTACATTCTAAAATACAACAGCAAAATTGGCTACCATTGTTATTAACACCGACACCCTCCCACTCCCCTGTGGCAAAACCCTGCCTGGCTGGGTGGAGCCTCCATGCCTGGATCAATGCCCCGCTGTGACTCGGACTCGTCGCGCAAAAAGCCCCAGAGAGCCAGAGCGGCCGCAGAGGAGCCCGTGGCACCCTGAAAACAGAAAAAGGCAGACAGCCCATGTAGCCAGGGCATGCTGGCCCAGCTGCTCTGCCCAGAGCCCAGCGAGGCGCTGGGCGTGCAGCAGCTCTGAGGCGCTGCGGTGTCTTTGCAGGAGAAGCGGATCGTGTTCCTGGACTCGGCCAACACGCGCCTGATGAGTGCCCTGACGCAGGTAAAGGAGCGCTACACCATGCACGTCCGGAATGGCAACCCTCCCAAGCTTTCCATCACGGAGAATGGTGAATTTAAGAACAGCAGTTTCTAATCCTGCAGGTGCTGCCAACCACCTCTGTGGAACAGCAAGACGGAGCAGAGCCAAGACCCCTCACCGTCACTGATTGTTGCACATAGTTCTTCTGTACAAGGAAAATTGTCTTGTTTGAAGATTGTATTGTTTGAAGATTGTTCTAAAATTGTTTTAGAATTATATTTTAAATTGTTTTAAGATAGTATTGTACATTCAATAAAATTGAAAAAGCAACGCTGAAGGGTGGGCTTTAATTCCCCACTCAGGGCCAGGAGAACCAGGCTCCCCAGAATAAGTCCTTGTGGATCACTGTGTAAATAGAGGGAGGTCTTGAGTTGTGTACAGAAAATGCCAATGTAATATACCAAAAGGAAGTGAATACTGTAGATTTTTTAATTATTGCTATTTTTTTTATTATTATTATTATGTTGTTGTTGTTATTGTTGTTGTTGTTTTTCTCTTGTTGAAAGCACTGCAGTCCTGGGAGGAGGAAGAGGGGAGTGTGTGTGCGTGTGTGTTGTGGGTGAGAGAGGTGAGCAGCGGGTGACCTGAGACAGCAGCTGGCTGATAAAAGGACATGAATGGAGTGAAATGAATTCCATAGGAAAACTCATCAGCTGGGTTTATTCCCCTCTTCCCCAGCTGGTCTTTAGCTGAATGCAAACTTGATAGCAAACGTTTTAGCAAGAGAACTGGCTCTGGCTGTGTCCTGTACCTGCTTCCAGCAGGACTCTGTCATAAAACAGTCTTTCTGAAGAAGGTACACAGTGGGAGCAGCAAGCTGGATTCCTGGAATTTGCACAGTCAGGCTTCCTGTCAGACAGAGGCAATCTGCAGGATTCTGTGGTAGGATTCTTTCTTTTTTACCCCAGTTCTAATGCAGTTATATTTTCTGTGCAGAGGATTTTCAGACCTGTAAATACTTTTTAAACGATTTCTAGGCAATCCCCACCGTACGCCCCCTGCAGCAGCACCCTGAATTCCCTCTCTGCTCTCCATCAGGAACAGACACGTTAATCCTCTCGGGAAAGGGCTACCCAAAGGGTGCCCATGCCCAGCACAGGAAATTCCATATGCAAAAGTTCCTTTTTCTAGAGGATTTCTGTCTTTTAATGCTTGCTTATTTTCACTGTTTCAGCCACTTGTTTAGCCAGTGTAGTTCCAATGAAATGTGCTTTCTGCACCTTTGTTGAAAGATCTCCCATTTCTGCTGAAATTTTCCTTTCTGTGGATACTTTAAAGGGATTTTTTTTTTAGTTATGTACACAGCAGTTTTTTTCAGGAGTTTTGACTAAGCTTTTGTCTCCAATTCCTTTCAGTTGTGTTTCATAGAAGTCTGATTCCAGACTGTGTGTGAATGGGATATCACTCCAAAGTGACCTTCTCCTGGGAGATAGTGACATTCACAACCTCTAACACATGAACTGTAAATGGCTTGGTGTTGTCAATTCTCATGATTTCATCAAGTGCCACAATACTTAATCTGATAGAGGCTTTGGTTTTTTCTAAATCCCAGATTCTGGAGTCAGGTGTGAATTTTTACTTCCAGCTTTTGCTGTGCATTTCTAGCCCTCTAAGTCTCACAGTAGATGAAATTATTTGGTTGAAATTCTTAATTACAGAAACATACCAATAACAGTGAGTGTGATTAACCATTCACACATGCTGTGGAAATTGGAAAAGTTTGTTTCAATCTGAGACAAAACCTTGAGAGGTGCCTCAGTGTGGGATTGTCTCATGAAAAATGCAGGAGTGTCTAAGCCAGCTCCCTGCACGTGATTTATTGGCAATACCGAGACCCAAACCCGGTATCTGTTGCCGAGTTTATCTGGTTTTTGGAAATGAATGAATCCCAGCTCAGTGGCTGATGCAGGAGGTGGCAGAGCAGTGTGTGTGCTCTGGTGTCACGATGCTGGAGCTGCCACCACCACCCACTTGTGTTCTGTGCATCAGTGCAGAGACCCCTGTGCTGTAGGATGTGTGTGCATCAATCCTAGCCAGGCCTTCCTGAGCACAGCAGTGTGCAGCGAGCTGGGATTTGGGATTAACACTCGGCCCTTTGGGCTCAAAGCTGCTCCGGCCGCTCGACCGGGACTCAGTGCTGCCGGCACTGCCACGCCTGGGGTTGTGCTCTGCATTGGCTCAGCAGTGGTTACTTTTCCGTACCTTCCAAACCGTCTTCCAGCTCTAAATCCTTGCTGACCTCTGATATTTTATTCCTCAAACTGTGCCTTTGAGTTTCTCCTTTCTCCCTTGAGGCATCACAGCTGTAGCAACTTCTCCAGTTTGTGTTAAGCTGTCACATGAGGGCCTCTTTTACACAAACCCTTCCTGTGGGCTATTTCTGTGGGACCTGCACGTCCCTGTAGCCATGTGCTGTAATTGCACAGCTGTAGCATGGGGGAACGTGGTCCCATCCCTTTTGGGATGGGCATGGGAACTGCTCCTTTGTGGCACCGTGCAGGTGAGGTGGGTGTGCTGTGACCGAGGTGTGAGTGGGGCTGCGCTGACAGAACCAGGCAGAAGCAGATGTGTTGTTCTAGGAGAGTTATTCCAGCATTGTTTCAGGAAACACCTTTCCCTGGAGCTCCCCAGTGCTCTGGTAATGTCAGAGGTCGTTGGCTGAGCTGTGTGGTTTGATGCTGAAGGCTCTGAGGTGTCCGCTTTGGTTTCTGCAGTAGGGGCAGCATTTCAGCCTGGATTTTTAGAGGAGAAAAGATCCCTGCCCCAATATTGGTGAAGTCTTTGGTAGTGCACCATTCCAATACTGTACCTTCTCCTGTGTGTTTCTCAAGCCTGTGGAAAGTTTGTAGGAAAAAGCAGTGGCTCTCTCAGAGCCTGACCCCTCTCTGTGGTCTCACAGCTCATTGCCAGGCTGGTGGTTTCTCTGCTCTTCCAGTTTCTCCCCTAAGGTTCCAGGCTTGCTCCTCCAGCTCCCGCCGCAGAGGAGTTGCTGCCTGCAGACCCCAGGGGAGTGAAGGTTGCAGAGTCAGTGCTGCAAGACTGCAACTGATCTGCTGCAGCACAAAACACTGCCCCTGAGTCCTGCAGGCAGCTGTCTCTCCTAGTTTGTTACCAAGCAGCCTTCCAGAAAAATTTTCAGCTGCCCGAAGCTGACAATATGTGAAAATGCCAGTTTCTATTTTGTCCAGACTGATAAAATCCAAGTGGCACTAAACCACGTGTCTGTCCAGGAGCAGGAGCCCTGCCTGGGCCTGACCACATTTGGTTTAGACTCGTGGCCAGTGGGCTCTGCAGCAGTGAGGGAGTAAATGGTGCAAAATGGTGCAGTAAATGGTGTGATGTGGAGCGTGGCAGATGCTGGCTTTGGGTTCACACTCTGAGCAAAGGCTGATGGCTGTGTCCAGTGCTGTGCAAGGAGCTGCTGCTCTCACTGGGGAACCGATGAAGTAGTGCAGGAAATACTGGATAGCCTGGAGGAGGAGTACTCGTGTTGCTCAGACTGAACAGGAAAGTCACCCCATCCTGGTGTCTCAGTCCGTGCTGGCCACATTGGTACCATTCTAGGAGGGTTCTCTCCAAACCTCGAAGCCACCTGGGTTTCTTGAGTGCTCAGGAAAAGCTTCAGGCCAGCATAGCAGGGCAGGGAGATGGAGCAGCCTCTTGTGTGTGGTGTCTGCAGTGTGTAAGGTGAGCTGGATGACAAGGGACAGGCTCTGAGAGGGCAGAGGAAGCACAGCCTAGGGGCAGCATCCTGTAAATCCCTGTTCTTTGCAACTCTAGGAATTCAGACTTTTTTTTGATTTGGGTTTTTTTTTTTTAATGGAAATAGATTTCACATGTAGCAATTACAAACTGTTACTTCCCTGGTGTATCCAAAATGGGCAGCTTTTTAGAAAGCACAGATCCATACAGCTGCACATTTTGCCACATTCCTCTCCACTGGCATAACTCAGGCAGGGAATCTACAGGAGCATGGAAAGGGATGTGTGTATTTTCTAGTTAGAGAATATGAGGTGTATCCCTTAATAAATTCTGTATCCATCTAATAAGTCATCAAAGAAATGGGGTTTATTTTGTGTTCAAGTAATTGCTTTGGTTTGGATGTGAGTTCTTCCCCCATGATATATTAATTTCATATTTTGATGCTTGCATAAACTCACCAGCTTTTAACTTGGAAGTCCAGGAATTTTACAGCCATGTCCATGGAATGTGTCAGCAATACTTACTTGTGTGGATGAATTCTGCATGTGTTCTGCACAAATGTCTGTGTTGTTCCTGGAAAACAATTCCTGTCCGAGCTGAGCCATGACACGCATTTCCATCAGTGGTGGGCATGGTCGGCCACAGGTATCCAGCTGGGTCTGCCAGAGGAAAAGGGGTTAAATTTAGGGTGATGTTTTTAGGTGTTTCCTTCTCCACAGTAAGTTAACTCCCAGGGGAATGAGCATGTCCTTACAGATCATGCCTGCCAGGAATCCTACCTGCAAAAATAGATTTTCTGTCTCAAGGGCCTTAATAAGAGTGTTACTACACAGAACTGTTCTACAATGATAGCTCTAAATAATTTATTTTTTATTTCAACAAAGTACACCTTTAAAAAGGAATAAACTTGTTTTTCAAGCCGTATTTTTATGCTTGTAGCACTGGACTGTTTGGTCTCTGAGATCCATTTCTGCATTTCATTGCCTGGGTTTGTTCTAAAGAAGATTTATTTTTGTTCTGTGAATAATTTTTGAAGGTTCTTGTAATATGTACAGATATAGATACATTTGAGGACTTTTATTGATATTCCTACAAAGAATACAAATAAACTTTAACTTTAAAGAGTTTGGACTCTGTAAACTGAAGCTGATTTAAAGTCCCCCTCTTTTCTGTGCTCGGGTTGTGTTTGTGTAAATGCAGAGGGTGGAGGGGAAGGAATTCCCCCTGCGACAAAACGTTTGGGAAAGAGCAGCTCCCGCCTGGAGCAGCCTGACCAAACCAAGGGCTCCGGGGCCGAGGGGAACAAATTCCTGCATCCTGAAGCTGGGAAATACCTGGCATTGAAGCTGGCATTGTGGAGTGAGAGAGCGACAAGCTGTGGAGGCACGGAGAACTGCTCTCTGCTTCCTTCGGCCATGGGGTTTTTCACTGAGTGACAAAAAGAGAGTGGCCGTGTATTAATTAACGTGATTATTCCCCTCACACCAGACCAGGGAATGTGATCAGCCCGGTTTTCCTGTTCAGTCCATTCCTAAATTGCACATTCTCACGCAGCAGCCCAAGGCTGCAGAGTTGAAGGCATGGATGTGCAGAGGAATATTATTTACAGGTTCACATCAAATGCTGGATTCTAAGATATTTACATTTATTCTTCGTATGCGTATGAAATCTTGTGTATAGTGAATGGGAAAACCTTCCACAGTGAACTTACTGAGTGTAAAATCCATACTCAAGCGGATGTTTTGGAAAAGTCTCTTTGTTTTCGTTTCACAGAATTATTCTTTCTGCACAGTTTAGAAGCCTCGGGATGCACAGGGCACACCTGCGGTGCTGGGGGCTGGCCCTGCCCCGTTGCTCTGCTCCAGCCCCTGCGTGTCCGGCCTTGCTCCTGCCTGGGCTGTGCCCGGCTGTGTCCCTGCGTGTCGGGGCAGAACCCACGGGTGCCAGGGTGGGAGGGGACACGGCCGGCGGCTCTGCAGGTGGGGCAGCCGTCACTTCCCACACACTGCCCCTGCCCGTGCAGGACGCAGGGAGAGGCCGGGAGAAGAGGGAGGGATGGGATGGGATGGGGGGGGGGGGGATGCGGGCGGGGTGGGCAGGGGGATGCCGGTGTGGTGTGGGGGGGCGGGGGGGGGGGGGGGGGAAGGGGAGGGGAGGGGATGGGATGCAGACCTAGTGGGCAAAATGATGCCAGTGTCGTGTCTGCTGTCGTGGTTTGGGGAAGGGAAGAGGGGCAGAATCAACGAGAGAGGGACGGGAAGGGGGAAACAAGCGAAGGCTGTGCCGGGAGGGTGAGGTGGGGGCTGAGGTGCAGCAGGAGCACTGCACTGTACCAGTGAGGATGGCACTGGGATAATACAGCGACAACTGGGGCAAGCCTGGCTTTTCTGTCCCAAACTCAGGCATTCTATCCTGCATAGGGCTTTGAATTTCACTTTACTCCACTGTGTAAAACGGTATGTGAATGTCCAAATTCTTCTCCCAATTCCAGCCACTCTGGACAGAGCGCACAGGGCTCTGGAGCCTGTCCTCTCACTCTTGCAGTTCACTTGGGAAATTCCTTGGGAGAAGCTCCCCTCCAAAAGTCCTCCTGCTCAAAGGATGCAAGTGTACAACCTTGACTGATTTCCAAGGATGTGTGCTGCTGCTTTACATTAAGCAGCAGCTGCTACTTAGATCCATTAGCAGATGGAATAGCAATTTGCTTACGCTGGGATATGAGTGTCAGAAGAAGAGTCATCCTTGGTCTTACTGGGACCCATCTCACGTTGCTGTCCTTCACCTTTCTCCTGGTCCCACAGATTAAATATCCTCATGTCTCCAGAAGATGTATTAAATTCCTGCTTTTTGCCATGAGGGGTAGATCAAATATCCTGGTTGTAGGCATGAAACCTGCCTACCTGTCGGTTCTTCCTGCAGCCGGCATGAATTCCTTGTCCTTACTCAGCCCCGTCCTGCTGATGTGATTGGAAACACCAGTTCTGTGGAGCTGAGACCCCTTTTCAGGACCCTCCTTAGCCCAGCTCAGTAGAAAAGCAGCCTGGGCTGGAATGGAAGGAACTGTTACTGATATTTCAGATTCCATGGTGGCTGCCAGGAGCAAGGCACTCGGGATGGATGTTCCCAGCACCCTCCAAGATTTCCCAGCTTTCACGCTATTATGGGGCCCAGAGGGCTGTTGTGTCACAAGTGGAGGGAGATGACAAGGGACAAATACCCACTGCTGACCCAGTGAAGGATGATACAGTGATGACAGAATCTAATTCAGAGGGAAACGTGACCTGCACAGAGATGAGTGACATTTCTCATCGCCTTTTCTCTGCTGTCCAGGCTTCTGTTGGCAGCAGGATGCAGATGGTGGGAGCAGTTCCTGCTCTGCTTGGCAAGGAGCAAGTTCTGCCTGCAGTGAGGGAGGAGTTAGAGCTGAGCTGCAGGATGCAGTTACTCAGCCCTTCCCTCCCTTCACGAGGGTGAGACATGGACCATCCATGCTGGACCAACCGTACCTGAAACTCCTCTGTGGATTGTTAGGGGCTGTTCTGAGGATTTGCCCTTCCTCCCTTAGAGGACAGGTGTCACACACAGGGGCTCTGACACCCTGAGCATTCCACAGCTGTGCCCAACATCCTGCGGCAGAGCCAGCAGCATCTCTGGAAGGAGGAGCTGCCCCTACCAAGGACACAAACCAGGAATGTCCAGTAAAAAACAGCTCTCTGAAGGCTTTGAAAAGATGCTGAGTGGATTTCAGTTCTTACCAGTGGGAGAATTTACTTTGGCCTCCCAGTCAGCTGCAGTGCCTGGGAGCACACATCCCTTTGGACATGGGGCCTTGCCCTTGGCTTTGTACCTAGAACAAAGGTTCATTTTCCCTGGACCTCAGGTGTGGATCCATGGCCTGTTGTTTCACAGCTCAAAGCTTCTTTCCTGAGTGACACCTCTGTGTGCACGGGTTCCCTCAGCACTTTCAAAGCACTTCTTCCAGGACTCAGGACTTCCCTGGTGGGGAGGATTGGTGGAGGACTGACTTCCCTTTTCCTCAGTACCAGAAGGTACTGCAAAAATTTGGTTTATATTGTTGGATGGTTATTAGGATCAGGAAGGCTGGAAGAACTTGGACCTGCTAGAGACTGTCATAATTGGGATTAAGTGGAGCCTTTCAGATTTTTCTCATTATTTGGGAAACTGAGTGGCAGCTCCCTGTCATGCCAGGATCTGTGCTCTACTGGGGAGCATTTAGAAAGCCATTGCTGCAGCAACCAGTAAGGCCAAAAAAGTGGATAAAATACTTGCCATCTCCTCTGGGGTTGACTGAAGGGCTGAGAGATTGTTGCTCCCTCAGTTACATTTTTTTTTTGTCANGGGGCATTTTCCTGAGGGTATTTGCTGTGATGATGTGCTCTGGAGAGCTGGCATCATATCCCCACTTACTGCTCCCCTTGGCTGCAGGATTTCTCCTGCCCTGGCCAGGGACAGAGGCTTGGGGTTATCAGGGAAGTTCACAGCAAGCAGCAGTGCTTATCCCAGAGATCAGAAATCCTGGGGGAAAAGAACCATTTACTGTCACTAGTGCTGACGGTGGCTTTCCAAGTGCCTTCCAAAACTACTAAAATGACCTCATTAGGCAGGAGCTGGGCCCCTGACTGCAGCCTGTAGCCACTGCACTCCTCAGAGGAGCTGGGTTGGTGTCCTGTCAGCCAGCTCTGGTGGAGCACAGCTGCTGCCCTGCCCTCAGCCCAGGGCAGGAATGGCTGCAATGCTGCAGGGCAGGAATGAGCTGCTTCGGCAGATTTGTCCTCGGGGAGCAGCTCCGATAGTCCTTGGGTCAAAAATACACAGGCATCTGATTTCAGGATGATTTTAGGATCCAAGTGGTTGGCTGGTTCTGGATGCAAAGATTTGGGGAGGTGTTTCCCTGCTGATTTGGGTCTGTGCAGCTCTCCTGGATCCACACCTTTCCCGCAGTAGGACTGTGCTGGTACTGATTTATTCTCTCCCTGGGGCAGGCCTGGTCTCATGCTCATGCTCCCCAACAATAGATGCCCTTCCAGACTGGGGCAGTAAATACTAACCTGGCCTGTCCCTGACCCTAAACAGTAAAAGCAGTTTTTGCTCCAGATATGTTCACGGCAGTCCTTGGCATAAGGTAAAAGGGGGGTCGTTGTCCCACAGTCTTTGGAGCATCAGCAATACTATGGCTGCTGACCCACCCCCAAAAAACAAAGCAGGATGCAATCAAATAGTTTGAAAATTTTAAAGTGACAATGAAGTTTTTATACCTTTATAGCACTTGCTGTTGACTTTGATGAGGGATTTGAAGGCGAGATGTGCATCATCATAAAGAGACCACCCTGGTGGGCTCATCAGAATGGTGGCCCAAAGGTCTTTTATAAGCCAACAGAAAACCTGGAGGAGCCCAGTGACCTGGAATCTGCTTAACTTGGACCTGGCCCCAGCTCAGTTTGTGGCAGGCTGGCTGCTTTCCCTGTGGGAAAGGAGAAAATGCAGTGAATCAGAAGTTTTGGCATTGTTATTCCAACCTACCTGAAGTTCTTCCATGTGGGGATTGGTGTTTTCATTGCCAGGGCTCCACAGGGAACCTGCAAGTTTTTTATTTCATTTTAGTCTCTTTAATAGCTGTGTAAGTGGTGGGTGAGTACATACCACACTGGTGCCCAGTTTTTCCTCATTTCTCACGTTCCTGCTGCACTTCTAAGGGTCACGGCTATCGGAGGGGCCTCTGGTGGAGTGAGTCTGGAATGAATTTGATAAATGATTCCTACGCAGGCATGACACAAACAAGCTCATTGCTACAAGTGTTTCCTTAACCACTGCTCCCTTATCAGCATGAAAAACAAGTATGTGGAGTATCTTGGGCAAATACACGTGTGCAGATGCTGGGAGAGCTACAAGCTTTATCAGGAAACAGGTTCAGTGGTAACATTTACAATTCAATTCACTTGGAATGGCTGTCAGTAGAATGCTCATCTTCCCTGAAAGCCTTAGGCCAGTCCCTGCTCACTCCAGACCTCTTTGAGACCACATCAAAATCTGCTGCTGTGACAATGCCCACAGAGACTTCCTGCTCATGCTGCCCTCTAATTTGTGTCCCACTGAAGTACTAGGAACATGAAAAGCAGGACAAAGCAGATGCTGCCCAGCTAAACAAATATCTCCTTCCTACCCACAGGGCTGGGCTGCAATATTTCTCTTACAGAAGTGATATTTATTAGGAAAAGTGAGCTAATGATTAATGGCTGTGCAATAATGCGCTGATGTAAATAAAAAGCCTGACATGAGAAGTGGACACAGAGCAATAATCGCAGGCTTTGCTCTTATCCATGGGGATGAGCTGGAAACCCACGAGAATTGAAGGCCACTTCAATCTCAGTGCTCACAGAGAGCAGGACAGTCCATCTCAGCAGCAGGGCCCCGTGCAGGGGAAGCTGGCTGACAGGAACCGTGGTGAAGCATCTCTCTTGGGCTGTCAAGCAGAATGCTGTGGTTCACTCTGAACCTGGGCTCTCAAGGAATCAGATTTTAATTCTGGAAGAGGTGACACTATTTGTGTCTGTAGCCTCCACATTTGTATTTCTGAAGGCTCCTCACCATGGAACCTACTCTCCCATGGCAAATTCTCACCCCAACCAAAAAGGTCAAGCCTTGAGACTGTGAGTAAAGAGCCTCATGTTTCTGTGACCGAGGGGTGGTAATAGGGAATAGCTCCTGTTTGGGAGTTGGGGGCTTTCCCCATGAGGGAGATGCAGCAGATCTTGCTACCTCAGCTTTGGACAGACCCTGGATAAGACATGGAAAGCTGTTGCTTTAAGTGGAGGTCAAAAGATTACTACCAGATGGAAGGTAAGAATCTCTCTGGAAAGGAGGGCAGTAAATTGTCATAAACTGCAGTTCCAAGACCTTGATTAGCATTTATTGATTTTGACCTCAGGATAAACAGCATGGATATGCTAACAAGATTGTGGAGGATGCAAATTTGGGAGCTGACTTCAAACATGTGAGGATCAGAGCATCTTGGAAAACGAATGGGCTGGAATAAAAAGAACAGGGTTCAGGTGTGGGAAAAGGAAGGGAAATACTGAAAGTACAGACAGAGTACAACTACATATAGTAATAATACTGTGACTGGGTTTGGACATAGTAATTAATGATTCACTGTGCAGAAATGCATGAGGGAATCCCACCTGGCCCATCAGCCAGACAGAGAGCAGGCACAGAAAGGCTGTCCCACATGCAGCCATGCAAACCAGACCAGAGCCTTGGGAGAACCACCCAGTTTGCACCTGCTTTGCAGGGATGGAAGTTTGTTACACATATCAGGGATTTTAATTTCTCCCATGTGTCAATAGAAATCCTGAGGAGAATGAACTACTGTCACATGGGCTGGATGCTTTGCTCATTGGAAACAGGGCTAAAATGAGACTCAGCTTTTGTGCCATCTCAGACAACATTTTAGAGGGGGTAATTGCACATTTCAGTGTGTTATTCCAAGTGGGCAGGATCCTCTGAGGACTGGCCTTTGTGGCTCCATCCAAAATGTGCGCTAGGCAAGCAGGACAGATCCAGCCCTGAATCTTCCTGAAGGAAGTTTATCTGCATGTGAGGATTTTAATAGCATGTTCCCAGCAGAGGCTTTGTGGGGCTTACCTTGGCTTCGTGCTGAGCTACAACACCACGACCAAGGACTTCCACCATGGAATTTGGTGTATTTGCTCTCTCTTCAGGCACTCAGTTTGCCAGGAACGGAAAACCAACAGAGAAGCAAAACTCAGGATTGTCTGGATTGTATGCTGTGAATTGTGGAGGGAAGAACTTAGGTAAGCCACATCCCTTCCCTGTGTTTCCTGCTGGTGCCTCTCTCCCGCTTCTGGAGCCAGACAAGCCCCCTGTGGAGCTGGAGGCAGACAGGAATAGTGCTGTAAAATCCCCCGAGCTCAGCTCTGACTGAAGCATTAGTGGTTTAAAGCACAAATTTATCACAGTCACCAGAGCATGCAGATTTGTGAGGTGACGTAAGCAAATCCAAAGGGATGCTGCACTATCCCTGGGACACACAGCTGTGGCTGTTGGGAGCAAAATCCTTTTTGTTTGGTTCAGTGGACTGTTGGAGAAGCTGTTTGGTAACATTCTCTCTGAAACACTAAACAACCCATTGCTTCTGGTTTATGGTGACAGAAACCCAGTCCAGGGCACAACAGAAGTGGTGCGAGCAGGGCCCTTAATCCCCGGCACAGCCCCTAAAATTTATGCCAGGGAGAAAAAACTGGAAGGCCAAGAAGAACCTGGAAATTGCTGCAGTTCAGAACTGGCTGTGTATCTTTTCTCCTGTGCCTGCTATTGCTGGGATCTTCCACATCAATTACTTCTGCAAATCACACCCCAAACAGGCCAAGCCCCTTTCCATGCTGCTCTTATTTGCATTCCCTGAAACACGAGCTCTAACAATTACATCTTTTATATTTGCCTACACCTTCTGAATGCTTTTGAGCTGATTGTAAAGGTCAGCCTGAGTGGTGAAGTGCAGGGAATTTAAATAGATCAGTCTACCTCAGATGCTTGAAGAAGAAATCACTCTGGGCTAGATATTGTCCCAATACACATCTAAGTGTACTGGCACTGAATAATGCAGTGGTCCAGAAATTTTAAAAAAAGCTGATTTTCAGTCCTGTCTTGTCCTCCCCACGTTGTAAATTCAGAAGGCACAGCACAGTCTCAGTCACTGCATTCTGCACAGGTAATGCAGGCAGGAGATAAGGATCCTGTAGCCACACTAGATTCTGGATGCTTATGTCTCTTCCTTAACTCATGGAGCTGCAAAATAGGGATGGAAAACTTGCAAAGACTGAAATACCTGCTCCTTTTATCTCTGATCTCAAGGTAGAATGTAGATGTAGAACTGTTCAGAGTGAATCTAGCTCAATTCTTTTTTTCTGCTCCTAAAATTGTTTCAGTATTGCAAGATTTTAGCAGGAACAGCATTGTTTCCTGCTCCTCAGTTCAGTTTTATGCTTCAGAGTGTCTGTTTTCAAAGCTTACTGTTCATGCAATGTCAACCAAGTCCCCATCACCTCTGCTGGCATGTGGAAAGTGTCAGTGGCAGCACTTCCATCCCCTAAAGCTACGCTCTTCCTGCTGTCCTGTATCCCATTATCTCTGTGCAGACATTCCTTGTGTTTACCTGCCACGTCCCTGCCCTGCAGGCCACTTCTGCAGCTCTTCTCCCCAACAGTGCAGCCCTCAGATGCAGCCTCAGTGCCTGTGGTAATGATGTTTGAAGGTAAATGTTTCATAAAAATATCAAAGCGTTTCTGCCCCTCAGCCCATGATTTTGGTAGAAGCCAGAGATTTTTTTCTCATTTGTTGTGGTCTAACAGTTACATGCTTGGCAGCTGGATGCTTGTTTCCATCCAGGGTTTAATCTACCTGATAGAACTTTATTAAAATAGGAACTGTGGGTGTGGTAATCATTTGGAAGGTGAGGGGCTCTGAAATGGCTTTTTCTCTCTGAAAATTCCCCTGAGTGCTAAAGCAATATTTGGAGCTGTGTCATCAGGCTGTATTTGGCCAGAGATTTAATGAAAGGCCAGAAATGAGGTGTTGGTGCTAGTGACTAAATGACAAACCCCAAAATATTTATCTTCTGGCTTTGCTATATGACATAGCAAAGGGAAGACTGAAATAATAACTGTTCTGGCTGTAAAGTGAACCCTTTTTCTTAGAAATTTGCTTGTCACGTTTCTTGCAGGTTTTGTTTTCCCTACATAGCCTGAGGTAAAAACAAAACCCACCTTCCATAAAAATAAAATTCCTGCACTATAAAAATACTTCCAGTTGACAAGAATCTCCTAATGGACCAACAGCACTACCCAAAAGGTAGGGAGATGGGCACAGATGGAGGGAGGGTTATTTCAAAGCAGAGGGTTCACAAACTCCCTTGGCATTGCATTTGTGCTAACAAGGGGTCAGGTTTTGAGGGGTTTGATAATAAAATACCTGCTGAATTCATATGGAACAGAAGCAAGCACCTTTTCTTCACCTTGCTCCCACTTCCCAGACTGGCAGTGCTAGGTGCGTGCTCCAGCCTCCATGCACTGGCTACTTCCCTTTCTCCTGCAAGTGAAAGCACAGCAGTGCTTTACTCAGTGCATTGTACAAGCTGTTGCTGCATGTAAAGCTAGTTTGATCTGGGATGAGCTGAAAAATTAAATAGCTGCTATAAAATGCCATGAAATTCTGGTTTTACAAGTTGGATTTTGCGTGGGAGAAGGAAAGATGGCTGCATTTTTTTTCATGTTGTTTGTGTATCATTTCCAAGCCTTAATTGATGAATGTGATATAGTTTGATAGCTAAACATATCAAACCAGTTTTGTGGTGAAAATATTATTAAAATGAAAATAAATATGGGCCTCTCTACGTAGGTGAGAGAGAACACACAAGGAAATGCTTGAAGTGAATAGGTTTGGAAGCTTTTCAGACTGGAAAAAACCCACAGCTTTGCTTACATGCAGCGCACATTGGTTAAAATACATTTCAGCTTTTGCATATGTTTTTGAGTATTTAGATAAAAATGAGGCACTGCATCTAATTAGAATCTCAAAACTCACAGACAAATGCTACAGGCTCAACACTTTGAAATGTAAATAGAACCACAGTAAAGATACTGATATGGAGGTAATAAAGAGGTAAAAATGTGACACGCCTTCTGAAAAGTTGAGAAAGAGCACCTGGGGCAGGTAGGATGGACCAGAGCAGTGATGAGAAATAGAATCAAGGGCTCTAACGTTTTACACATGACTTGAGTCTGTCTAATCCAGAACCTGCTGCCCAGAGTCACAAAGAGGCATTTCAGTGCCACTCAAAGCCTCCTGCATGACAGGGATACTCAGGGGATCTTGTGGTGAGCGAAGACACGGTATTTGCCTGAACCTCACTCATCACAAATTTGTGCCTTAGAGCCTGACAGTTGCTGATGTGTATTTGAGCACTAATTAGGTCAGACGTGAACTATTTAATTATTGGCCAACCAACAGAGCTGGAGTTAGCTTTGAATTTCTCGAGGTTCCTGACATTAAAATTGCAACTTCATTTAGAGAGCTCTTCCCTTCTTGAAAACTTGGGCAAGAAAAACGTTCCTTAAAAGCATCCCCAATTCTAAGTTATTTGCAAGACTTATATCAGCAAGCAGTGTCTCATCAGAGAAATATAAAAAATTGTTAAAAGGCGGGAACAGGAGTTGGAGAAGTTTTACATCCTAATTGCTCCCAAAATCACTGTGGACAGAGGCGAGATTGTGGTGCTAAGCCGAGCCAGCTGGTTGTTTGGAACAGGGTGAGTGAAATGTTCAAAATTCACGAATCCCAAAGAGGATGGTGATGGCTGGTGCATACAATCTCAGAGTATCTGTTAACCCCCAGTTTATGAAGGCACAGACCACAAGAGAAGCGCCACTGTGGCCTGGAATAGCTCAAGCTGTAAGACGGCAGTGCCCATGCAGAGGCGTCCAGTGCTTCACCTGAAAAACCCAGAGAGGTGTCCCTGGTCGCCAGAGCAGGGGAATGATTTGGGAAGCTCCTCATGACCACAGGGTGGAGCTGAAGCCCTTTCAGTTCGTGCCATTCCTTTCGTAACTTGGCGGTGGTGCAGAGGAGCTGCGGCTCGGGCTGTTGGCAGCCCCCTCTGGAGCGCTCATTATCCCGGTGCCCTCATTCTGCTGCAGCGCAGGTCAGAGAATGCATCTCGGGGGCCGAGGGTGCTCCAATAGGGTGCACTTGTTTGGGTCTCCATGTCAGACACAGACAGGACTTGTGATGAATTTGTAGCACAGTCAGTCATGTGAAATCATTGTTGTCTCTGAGTGCCTGTAATAAAGGCTCTGACCCGAATAAGTGAAGGGAAAACACAGCTGAGAGGAACTTAGAGAGGTGAAGAATGTGTATGTTAAACAATGCGTTTTCTTTGTTTCTCAATTCGGCTTTTCTGCTCGAAATGATTTTGAGTGACAGCACCGGATCCATAAAGGACAAGATGGGAGCTTGGGTCTGGGCAGGCGTAGGGAAAATAGGACTTGTTTTGAAAACAAATTCCAAGCAGATGGGCAGGGCAGCGGGAGGGCGAACGCGGTTGTTCAGATCTCTTGGAGCTCATTATTTGTTCTTTGTCCCGTCCTGCTTACTTGGGCTCCAGTTCCCTGTTTTCCACCTGCAACCAGACTCCCCTTATCTCACTGATTCCTCCTCTCAGCTGCCCTTTTTTTCCCACAGCTGGCTCGGAGTAGAGCCTGATCTCCTGACACCTGGCCACGTGTTGGGGACTATTTAAGAGCCTTCAGCCCTGCCCATCCTTGCTGCCCCTGTCCTGGAGGGTGTCTGATGCCCAGCCGATGTGGTACCGTGGCTATTTCATGCACCTCCTTGAGGAGCAACTTTCTGAAGTGTGTTTCCTGGTGGTCAGGAGCTCCATTTCGTGATCCCTGTTGAATTTAGCTGTGGTGGCTGAGCATCTCCATGCCTACAGCCTTGACAGCAAAACCATCTCCTGTGGGTAGAACAGAAACCAGCTGGGACTGCAGCTCCAAGCTCTGGTCCTGTGAGGGTCAGCTGTGCCAGGAAAAGGTGTAGATGTAGCTCTACCATTGGTGACCAGCTCTGCTTTTGTTACCTCGGTTTTGTTCAGGCCACGGAAAGACCCATTGCAAACAGCTGTGGCCATGGAAGACATTCCCATAGGAAACAGCTGTGACCAGTGAAGACCTTATTCTCCTCTTGTACTTGTGACTGCTCTGCTGGAGGCCGCAGGCTCCTTTATGTGCCAGCAGCAGAGACTGTGCCCTGCCCCACCCCAGGTGAGATTTAAAGTGCTGATGAAAGTGGTTACAGCTCACTCATCCAGCTTTGTCTAAAGCGTGAGAATGCTCACAGATTCTGGGGGTAGCTCCCAGCTGGCAGGTGCTGAGGGACACCTGTGAAGCAGAACATCTTGAGCCAGCTCAGCCAGAAGTGCTGGACAAGGATGTCTGTCATTGTCCTCGGGAGACTGGACAGCTAATCCAGCAGAAAAGGTCTTCCTGTTGCCACGTTCTAGTAGGACCTGACACAGCTGTACGGGTACAGCTGTGGAAATATCCTTTGTTTTCACTTTTGAAATGTTTCTGGACATTTTGAAGATGTCTGGTTTTCCTGTCAGTCAGTAGCTCCCTGTCAGACCGCATTACCAGTCCCACCTCCCCTCTCCTCGCTTCTTCTGTGCAAACCCATGTCAGAATCAGCACACCTGGTCTCCCCCACTCCTGATGGCTCCTGGCTCCAGCTGGCACCACTCTTGAACACATTAAAGGAGTGAGACATCCCTGGTTTTGGTCCCTATTTCCCCATACTTTTAGTGCTCTACCCTGGGTCGCTGCTGATATAATCAGAGTAGAACAACGTAATGTACATTAGGCCAGGGTATCAAATGCAAGTGTAATACAGTTTATGGATTGAAACTGGTGGAGGGATCTTCCAGTACCATAAAAATGCTGGGATGTGAGGGTGGTCATGTGACTGTAATCTTTGCACCTTGACCCAGGTGATGATGAAAAGGGATAACTATCACACTCATTAACAATTTAGGAAGCTAAGCAATAGCACCTGGAAATTAGGTGTCAATTTTGCGGGATTTACACAAAATGAATAAGGATGGAAAATAGGTCAGGCACAGTTATACTTTTGTCATTTTGAAGAGGGGAAGGAAATATTTTTAGCAAGAAGAAAATGCTTTCTGTCCTGGCTCTGCAGCACAAGTAGGTGCCCGTAACTGATGAGGTTTCTCACACAGGATTGCTCCAGGCCTGATAGGTCTCTGATGATCTCCCCAAGCACTCACAGGAGTTGGTCTGTGGGTTCCTGTGCTGGCAGTCTCTCTGTGAGGATCTCAAGAGTCATCTTCATTTTTTCCTTTTGGCTCAGAGGGTTTGTTGTTCTATAGCGCTGTGTTCTGCCATGGATTGGTGTCATTTCTGAGTCATTTTCCCAAGCCAGAGTCTTGGGAAACACTCTTTCTTAAACTTTATTTCTCTGAATATTTTCTGAAAAAGAAAATATGTGAGCAATACTCACATACTCCTCTCTGTGAGACAACAAGGGTGTGGTAGTGATATGGAGAGCTTGGGCTGATACACAGTTGTAAAAGTTGGGAGGGATATAGCTCTGAAAAGGGTTGGAGTGCTGTGCTCTGTGCTGTACCTTCTGCTGCACCTTTTATTAGCTCTGAAATAGTTCTCTCTTTTGGTTTTTAATTCCCCCATCTCCCTTCAGGCTGGCAGCGTGAATTGTGGGTATTTAAAATTACTTTCAACAGAGCATTTATGCTGTTTATGTCTAAGAGTACTATTTAAAATGTGCAGCTGAGTTGTGACATTGGGTGTGCATGTTCGGCATCTCTCAAGAATGACCACGTTAAAAAGGAAAACTTCAATTTGTAAAAATATATTACAATTCTGCCTAAGGGAAGACCACTTTTCAAATTAAATATGCTTAAATCACACCACTCAATTTTTTTCCAGTATACAGCAGTACGATATGGATATAGTAGACAATTAATTGCTCAGCTTGATGTGCTATTTTTCTTTCTGGGCAGCTTGAGGACCTCTGCAACTGTTCCTTTAGTGCTTTGTGGTCAAACCATGTATTACCAAACCCCTTATTGCCAAAACAGAAGCCACATGCCTTCCCCACTGTACATTCATCTCTGCATGAGCACTACATCCATCTCTGAAAAAGTAGTTGGGAGCACCTCATAGGACACAGTAGTCTCATCTTCTGATCAGTTGGATTTGGTTTTATGCACCTCAGGTGTTGACAAGTCACTTTTCTTTTTTCAATGCCACAGCACCTCAGCGATGTGAAGCTTGTATGTATTGAGGTCAGTGTGGAGTGAATATTTCTCCAAACACAGCTGGTGCTGGGAGTGGTATTGATGTAGTAAGTTTTCACTCATTAGATAAAAAAGGATGACACAGTGACTGCAACCAGAGAGCTCAAATGCAGATAAGTGTGGAGACAGAGCAGGCTTAGAAGGTAGGCCAAGTCCTATCATCTTTCCTTTCTAGGCCAGGGTACAGTTTTCCTGGGGTAGAGGAGCACATCCCAGAGGGTTTTGCCCTCTATCCCATCATCTAAACCAGTGCAATCCATAACTGCATCAGGAGTAACTTTCCCTGGCACTGATAAGCTTGGGTCACTTTATATGTCATGTTTGAGTTCATCTTATCACCTTGTGTTTCAGAAAGATATGTTCTAAGTCATATTTCTAAAAAAACCCATTTTTTCCTGCAGCTTTGGCATTTTAATGGGGAATTAAAAGGCGTTAGAAGCTGCTGTAATTCCACAGCTGAGACATTCTTTTCCAGCCTCAGTTCTGAGCTGCAGGAAGTGTTCTACATTATAGAAACCTCAGTTTTACATAAAGCTGGTGGGCAGGATTCCTGCTCAGTGGGTCCCAGCATGTGTGTTTACAATGACAGAGATCTTAAGGGGTTGCTTTCTTTTTTTAAAACCATACTGATATTTCAGTGCTTTTGTATAAATTTTACGATTCTGAGATGCCTTTTTTTAAGTTTCTAGAAAGTGAGTTGTGAGTGCAACTTTTACAGCTTCTCTGTCAAGAAGCATTTACTCTTTATCCAGAAATATCAATATTCCCCTCTGGCCCTGTGAAGTAACACCCAGTATTGGCTGGTTTTATTGCAGTGAAACTATGAACATTATTTATATGTTTTATTACAGGAACCAAACCATTAATTCATCTGGGCAATGTCGATATTTCCTTAATAAAGTCTCATTTTAGCATTTGGTCAACCTCACTCCTTAGGTTAACTGTCAGTGCCAGCAGTGTTTACATAATACATAAATACACTGGTACCTGTAATAATGTGGTGTTTTACTTCCTGAATTCGTTATAGGCTCTTAAGCACTTAATCAAATTCCTTCGGATTATCTTGTGCATCCTCTTCTGCAGGCAGGTTTGTATACCAATTTGATCATCTTTATCTGAGGAGTGCTTTTAACCTGAGCACGTATGGGACTGTTTGTTCTGCTCTTACAAATCCTGGGGAGTTATATTTGCTCTTGAGAACATGGCTTGCCATGTGCTCACATTTCAAAGAGTTTTAGGGTTTCTTTTGTTTTAAAGTAGACCCCCAGTAATATTTTCTACTCTTGATACAATTACTCTGCATTGCATTGCAGTAGCTGCATTTCAGATTTCAGCTCATTCCTGTTTATTTCTTTACATAGTTATAAAGCTTTCTTTTTTTTTTACTATTTTAATTTGTAAACACTTTAGGATACCCAGGAAAAAATGTTTTTTATTATAAATAGAACACGTTCTGAATGTATTTATTTTGGTCTTAAATTCCTTTCCAGTTTGCAGAGAGTGCAGAGAAAAATGGATGAGAAAATTATCCATTTTAAAGTCTCATTACCTTCAGATAACGCATTTTATCAAATTCTCTGTGATATTTTTGAGGTGTCAGACTTCTCTCTGTCACATAAAGGGCATGTAGCTGGCAGTTTAGACATCTTGTATTGAGGTGGTGACTGCTGGCAGTACCTCAGGTTAGATAAACAAACATGCTTTGTTCGCATGTTTTAAAATGTAAACAATCCAGCAAATAATTAAGACAAATTGTTGACTTCACATTACTGAGCTGTTAATTTCTCTGCAGAAACCGACACTTTTTTGGGTTATGCAGCTTTTGTCTGTAATTATTTTTATCTCCTGTAAACAACCTGTCCAGATTAGAGTTCATGGCAAATACAGAACTAGCCAAGCAAATATCCTTTTCTGCAACTCAAAAATCCTGTTTTTTGCCTTGAGCATCAGCACATCCTCTAAGACTGTTTGTAATTGCAGCTGCATAGCAGAGTTAGAAACGGGCTAATACCATACAGCTGGGTCAAAGCCCTTGTATTACCATGCAGGTTTAAGGTCATCTGAAGACCTAATCTTACTGTGTTGTCTGTTTCCTTCTCTGTTGCTTTGTTTCATCTATCTTTTGTTTAAAACATATTTTATTTTTAAAAGAAGAGTGTGCAATTAAGAAATCCTTGTGCTTCTAAGAGAGATTGCTGCTGTCAGAAGCCAGAAGACCCAACACCCATCATGATTTTGGGCCAAGCTGTCATGGACAAAACTCCAGGGAACACTGCTTTTGGATCAGGTTTAGAGGTACTTTGATGTTGTTCTGTTTTTATAGATTCCAGCTATGTGAATCAGAACTTGGTGAAGCTTTTATTTGGATTTAAAACTACAGGAGAAATGAGATAAAGTAGCTTGTTCCTATTATTCATGATTGTACTTTTCTCTATAATAAGCATTGAAATCTGGATGAAACCAAACTGGAAAACTCACAGATGTGACCCACATAATATAAAATTGACTCTACCCTTCCCTCTAACTTAAACATGGTGTAGTCCCAGGTGTGTGGATTCTTCAAGAGCTGAGTGGATCCCTGGAAATCCTTAGGAGTCAGGTGTCTGTGAAACTTGAGCCAGATGAAGCGTAGTAACCTGTATGAGGGCTCAGAGTCTGGAAGAGAAAACCAGCAGCAAATTTCTTCCAAATTTGAACTCTTGGCTGTGTTAGCAAAGGGAGTAGGCAAGGGCAAAAGACACTGGTTGTGAGCTTCTGTGGCAAAACTGCAACGAGTTTGGGTCTTTACTGTTGTATGACTTGAGAATATTCATATTCCTCTTTCCTGACCATTTCGTGAAAATGTCGAAAACCTTTATAACTTCACAAAACAAAAGCTGCAAAAGCCGTCAAAGTCAGGTACTATCTCCTTTCTTTCTGGTAACACTAGAATAAGAAGCCAGGGCTTGCCAGGTGTTTTTGCATAGTTTTGGCAGTGTAATGGCCACATCCATCCTGTAGCGGGTGCATGCGCAGCCCAGGACAGGTCTGGGCCTGCCTGGAGCTCGGCCCGGCCTCCAAAGCTCGGTGTTTACTCCTTGGGAATAAAGCTGTGCTGGAGCTCTTGCACACCAGCACAGCATTTTAGTGCAGGCCTGGGCTGTTGGTCTGCCAGCCCTCAGCACAGTCATGCTGCTGCCCAGACCATGGCAGACATCCCAGCCGTGATTCCTTTGCAGCTGGTGGAGGTGTTTTCACTTCCACTGCAACCCCTGCAAAGGTGCCTGGTGGGAAGTAGAGTTTGGCAGCAGCAATTTTGCCCCAAGACCCTCGAGTACCACAGGATAAAACCAAGCAGTTGTAAAGGTGTTTGGCTGCAGAAGGATTTCCCAGGTGTCAGGGGAGCTCTGGAAAGGGCACAGCTGTGTATTAAGCTGGGAATTACCCTCATTTCTCTGACACAGGAAAGGGCAAGGAGGGACAAGGGCATTGCTGGAGCACTGCTGCATTCTGCAGATGCCCTGGAGACACTGCAGCTAAAACAACTTTAATTTGCTCCTTGCGTCCCATCTGCTGTCTGAGACATGAGGAATCAAGTAATCATTGAGAGAGGTCTGATTGCTGTGTGGGGATAGATGGGACAACATGGCAAGGCTGGGTCATGGGTGTCTAGACAGGCACACTGAGCTGCCACTGGACTTGGTGTGCGCTGATTTTGCTCAGCAGCGAGGCTCTGCTATGCCAAAGGGTTCAGAGGTAGAAAATGCTTCCTTGATGTCCAGCCTGCTCCTCTGAGAGGAGAGTGACACTGAAGTGTCAGCTTGATAGGTTGCTCTGTGAAATGCAGTTGCATCAGATTGGAGACACTCTAAATCTGATGTCTCTTTAACAAGCTCAAAAACCATCAACATTTATGGAATTGGAAAATGAATTGGGTTAACACAATGCATGATCTGTGAGACAGTCTTGTTGTTTGGAGTCCAAGTACTATTTGCATTTATTTTCTGGCAAACATTATACGTTGTCATGGATAATTCTTCCATTTGAGTGTCTCAAATGTGTCTGCCTCCCTTATTTGTACCACAAAATCCCTAGTTGAAAATTATTTAAAAAAAAAATGGTGGTGGCTTAGAGAGTGACCTGCAAATGGAGCTGGGTATGTCCACATGCCCTCCAGAAGAGCCACAATACAGATCATCAGCTACTTATGTGAAGGTACGTACAATGTATAACTAGCCAAGTGCCTTGTTCCAAGCTTAAATGAAATGGATTAGATTAAACCACCTTCACTGACTATCTTATTTTACTGTATTGAATAATACAAAAGTTACAATTATCACTAGCAATTTTCTTATGTGCAATGGATATTCATCAGAATAATTGTATTAAAGACAACTTACTGAGAAAATTATTTGAGTAATTTCTAAAAGAGCTAATGGGAAGGAAGATTTCTTTGAATTAAGATTCCATAGATTTTGACTTCCTAAAAATCATGTCATTTTCCCTGTCCCACTTGGAGGAACTTATGTCAGACAGTCTTCTGCTCTCATGTGCAGATTTTGTCACTTGGTTAGAGATGCTTCATGTCCTGATCCCTCCTGATACTGT